>SEYY01001511.1:0-50000 GCA_009176605.1 Armadillidium nasatum | reverse complement strand
CACTCACTAATTTACTCACAATCACTCAAACACTCTCTCACTCACTCCTTTTCACTTTCAAATCAAACTCACTCACTCAAAACAACAAAAGCGAAATTTGGAGCAATTTTAACAAACTCAATAATGAGAAAAATCCCTTACAATCACTACCTATTATCCTTCGAGTTAATGCGGCTCAATGTAAATTACCGATGAGATTTTGCGGCAAAAGAAACCTCCATGCGAGAACTCTTTCACTTTTGGACAAGAGAATTGGTAGGAGTCAAAGAATCTGATGGAGGAGGAGATGCAACTGGCGATGATGGCGATGAGGAAGCAGAAGCGGAAGAAACAGGTTCAATGAATGCAAAAGCGGAAACGGAGGTGCAGGTTCAAAAGATGTTGGAAGTTGGAAGGTGTAGACCCTGCAGCTGTAGAATCTGAAGTGGCAGGAGTAGACGACGCAGAACCAGACGCAAAATCTTAAGTAAGTTTTAAGTATCCAATAGAGACAATGTCTGACCTGCAATTTGGAAGCTGAAGCTTGAAACACCACTAAAACTTGCATAATTAAAAACCTGTATTGGGTACCTCCAAAGATTTTCTTGATGCGATCGACGTGGACATAAACGTGCATACAAATTTTCAAAACTTCCAGAAGGTAAGTTGTGTCCTGAGATGGATGCAGAGGTGGAAGAACTTGGAATTCAGGTCGATTAAGGCCAAAATTTCTTCATGAAGGTGTCGACGTCCAACTTGTTGGAAAGAGCGGTAACAAAAAGATCAGAATAACAAAAAGTTTTGCCATTAACATCCTGAAACGGTGAATAACTGGTCATTGGGAATAAAATATAATTGAGAAAGACAACTAACTACCAGCGAAAGAAACAAATCAATCTTCCTTGTGGTGAAAGTGGACTTTTAAGATCCTGTAGAAAAGTTTCAGAAGGTTGTTAGACTTTGGGTGATAGAAAGAGGTACAAAGTTAGTGAAATCCTATCAAGCGTGAAAGTTATGAGAACTCACTCTCAAACTTGGGACTTCTGTCTGTTACAATGTACAGTCGCACTCCAATTCTGGAAATCAACTGTAAAAATGTATAAGAAACGGGCTTTACAATAATGGACATGGGAAAAGCTTCCATATATTTCGCATTACCATCAAGGCAGGTAAAAAGATAATGGCAAAAAGTAGACATTCTTCTGGATTTGAACACAAAATTTTTACACTTCTTTTTTATTTCACTACAGCAAATCTGACTCTTCAATATTTTAGGTTCAAAATTTTAAAATTTTATATTCTGAATTCATAACTAAAGTTTCATACAACTGAAATTTTTAATGAAATCAACTTTAAAAATAAAAAAACAAAACTACTTTATACAATTTCATTTTACTTATTTTTATAAGCAAGAATAAAAATTACAATTTTATATAATAATATACTACTGCTACTACTACTACTACTACTACTACTAATAATAATAATAATAATAATAATAATAATAAATTACTTTGAAAGTCTCGAGAACATAATGTTAGTCGCAGTGCATCAGCTCCATATGTAACACTATCTTTCTCTACATTAGATTTATCCTATGGAAAAAGATTATATATATATATATATATATATATATATATATATATATATATATATATATATATATATATATATATATATATATATATATATATATATATATATATATATATATATATATATATATATATATATTAACTACATACATTATTTCAACCTCTATAAAGAACTTCGCTTCAAAAAGGGTCTTGTCCATGAGTAGTGGTAAGAAAAAATGAAATAAAAAAAAACTTCTCTCAACTCAAAGTTCTCAGCCCCCAAAAGCCTCTAGCTTACATTACTAACGGTGATGATTGATAAGCGATAGTATATTAATGATATAACAAAAATGATGAATTGATTTATCGAATCACATTTCTTTACCAGTTTACCACTTACAACTTGTGCAAAAAATATTAATAATGACATCTATAAAATAAACGTCGTGAATTAGATACACATCAAAACAAAAATTTTCTAAATGTAATAAATCTTTATTAATAGCGCTTCTGATGGTAAAGGAAACTACACAAAGTGGGTTTTTTTTTCCTTCTTTTTTTATGTTCAAAAATTGTAAATTAAACAAATTGAAATCTAAACAAACAGATTTTTATAATTATTATTATTATTATTTTTATTATTATTATTAGAGAAATGAATAGCTACAATATTATTATTATTGTATTTAGTACTGTACAACCGGTTACAAAATTGCAAACCTGTAAATATACTATCATGCTATAAAATTATAAACTTGTAAAGGAATAAAGGTTTGTAAATTGTAAATTACTATTATTATTATTATTATTATTATTATTATTATTATTATTATTATTATTAATACAATCTCAAATTATTTTTAAATATAGATATAATAATAATTATTATTATTATTATTTCTGTACTGCCATTACTTTGGCTATTAGAACAATGGTAATATTTAAGTTTATTAGTTCTTTTATTATTGTATCATAAATATTATTGCTACTGTTATTATTAATATATTGTTCTTTATATAATTATTAATATTAATAATTACTATTGTCATTTTATCATATTAAACTAATTTAATTATAACTGGGCCTAAAATGACACCAAAACTGGTGATGCAAATATTAGCCTCTTTTCAAGAATTAAAAATTAACCATTTGTTTAGTATGCTATTACTCTATTTATTTTAAAAGGACATATTAATGTATATGTTACAGACATTTTATTCATATAAAATAAATTTATTTTAAAAGTAATATCGTCATTATCAATTCTTTTGGTTTTTTAGTCATACATTCATGTGTAGAATCTTGAAGTTTGGTGTATTCCTCCTGACTTAATTCATGAACAAATATTTTAAATTGAATGGAACTGAATTGAATTATAATTATTAAATTTAAATACCTTTGTAACACCTTCGATAATCTCAAGTGGATCAATGACATTTCCTTTTGATTTGGACATTTTTTGACCATTCTTATCACACACTAATCCATGAAGCAAAACATCCTAAAAAGAAAAATTAATTATTATCAACAACATTTTAAATAATAAACTTTTTAGATGTATGTGAAAATAATTTAAAATAAAATAAAAATAATAAATCTGAAATGAAAATATTTTTGTTAAAAAATAACTGGACTTGGACTTAAAACTTTTACATCAGATGATGTAGTTTTAACACAGCGTTGAAAAATACCAATTTTATTTATTTATTTTTATTTTTTTTTTTTGTGGTGGCTTTATTGGCTATTTTTTAAAATGTATATTTTAATATCCAGAAAACTAAAGTATCAAAAATTTCTAAACAGAGTTTTTGACTTTTTAGATATTTAATATAAAAGAGGATTTTATTATAGAGCCAAAATATATTTTTTGTACAAATGACATTACTCCCAACATTTAAAAGCATAGAAAACCAAACCAATTGCTTTTAAAATTGTAGTATAAGCTAAAAGAGTAAATATATTTCTTAAAATCTACTGAATCCGGAAAATATAAAAAGCACTCAAATTCAAAACAGTTCACCAAATTCATCTACATGATAAATGTTTGTTATACTAGCTGAAAAATATGTACCGGTATATGTTTAAGAAACTCTGTCAACGTTTCAGGCTCTTCTAGAACATCAGCAATTTGGGAGAAATTTATTTATTATTGTCAACCTTGGGATATATATATATATATATATATATATATATATATATATATATATATATATATATATATATATATATATATATATATATATATATATATATATATATATATATATATATATATATATATATATATATATCCTCTAGTGGGCAAAGGCCGGAGGCCTACCAAATTCCACCAGAGTTGGGAACATTCGGGATCTAATCGCTAATGGCCGACGTGACCCAATACACGGCGTTTAAAAGTGTGCAAGTCAAAGGGAATTGGGAAAACAGATAAAGGGAGTGTGTTCCAGACTTTACCAGTAGAGTACATGTAAGAGTGAGCATAGCGGATAAGTCTGGGGTCGGAGAGTTGGACAGAGAAAGGATGAGACTGTATAGAAAGTCGTGTCGCACGAGCCCTTCTCAATGGAGGAGGTATGCGACGTGAGAGTTCAGAAGAGCAATGTCCGTTGTAACAGCGATAGTATAGATAGAGTGATGCAACAATACGACGGGAAGAAAGAGACTGGAGAAAATTAGTAAGATCAGGAGAGTTGATAAGATGAAAAGCTCTAGACTCCACCTTTTCAAGGAGAGCTGTATGAGTGGAACCACCAAAGATGTGAGGAGTACTCCATAGAGGGGTGAACAACACCCCTATAAAGAGAAAGCAATTAGAGTGGAGTGAAGAAATTCTGAAGGAGCCTCAGAACACACAACCTCTTAGAAGCTTGTTTAGAAAGAGAAGTAATGCGATCTTTCCAAGAAAGATCAAAAGAAAAAGGAACACCAAGAATATTAAGTAGAGATGAAGGTTTGAGTTTTTTATGTTTTCAAAGAAGATAACATAGTTGTGTGGAAGATTGTGTCGAGTAGAGATGGAGGAATTGAGTTTTGGTGGCATTAAAAAGACCATGTTTTCTCTGCTTCAATTTGAAAATGCAAAATATATCAGAGGCTAGTTGCTCCAAGGCTACCTTCCTTGTATCAATTAACTGCTGTTGGGAGGGATGCCTTTCAAATTAAAAAGAGTAATGAAGGGTGGAGTCATCGGCATAGGAATGGATAGATAAAGTAATAGAGAGAAGATCATTAATAAAAAGTAGAAAAAGTGTTGGGGATAGAAAAGATCCTTGAGGAACACCATTATTAACAGATTACAAAGGAAATCAGAGAGAAGGATAAATTCCGAAAGAGGGAAGCTTAGAAATTAAAGCTTTATGCCAGACTCTTTTGAAAGCTTTTGATATGTCCAGCGAAACAGCAAAAGATTCATTGAATTTCCGAAAAGTGTAGGACCAAGAGTCAGAGAGAAGGGAAAGAAGATCACCAGTAGAGTATTTTCTACGAAAGCCATACTGTTGATTAGAAGAATTGAGATGTTTCCAAATCTTCCTGTTAAGAATGGATTCGAAAACTTCAGAAAGAACCGAGGTTATAGAAATGGGATGGTAGTTAGAGAGCTGAGAGGGTCCCTCCTTCTTAGGAACAGTCTGAATGAGTGCACGTTTCCAGCAAGAAGGTTAGGTTGAAGTAGAAAGACTGACGAAATAGTTTACTAAGTCAGGTGCAAGCTCAGAAGCTTAAGTGAGAACCACAGAAGGAATATCATCAGGACCATACGCCTTCTTAACGTTAAGCTAAGAGAGAGCAAAAATGACGTCATTAAAGGAAATTACAATTTTAGACAAATGAGTTGGAGAGAGTGGAATGAATAGGAACAGCTCCGGAATCGTCTAAGGATGAATTAGAGGTAAAAGTTTGAGCGAAGAGTTCAGCTTTAGAAGAAGGCAAAATGGCAGGGAGAGAAAAAGGAGGAAGCAAAGTTAGAAATGACATTTTTTTTCAAAATGCCAGAAAGAGCGTGAGGAAGAACCAGAAAGATTATTTTAAATGGAAAAATGATTTCTTTTGGTGTTACAGAGTATAGATTTTGCAAGATTCCAGGATAAAATATAAGTTGTGTTTCTGGAGTTTGAAGACGACGGTAATCCCTGAAGGCAGAATCCCTGCGGCGGATAGCACGGGAACAAGCAGAGTTAAACCAAGATTTGTTAGGTTTAGTAGAAGGGAAAGAATATGGAATTTACGTCTCCATGCAAGAGAGAATCACCTCGGTAATGCATTCTGAACATTCAGAGGGACCAATCCCACAGAAACAGTAATCATTCCATGGTAAATCAGAGAAGTACAACCGCAAGACAAACCAGTTAGTAGCACCGAAATGCCAGAAATGTCTCCTTGCCGAAAGAGGGGGCCGTACTTGCTGGAGACTTGAAGAGGCAGGAAGACACACAGAGATAAGATGATCGGATGAACCCAAAGGAGGAAAGAGTTTTAATAGCGTAAGGAGAAGAATAATGAAGTTAGGAAAAGATCAAGAATGTTAGGTCCATCCCCAAGGCAGTCAGGGATACGGGTAGGGAGATGCACCAACTGTTCAAGGTTGTTCTGGATAGAAAATTGGTAGGCGAGTTCACCAGCTGAATCATGAGAAATAGATGAAAGCCACTGGCGGTGGTGAACTTTGAAATCACCTAAAATGATGATTTCAGAGAAAGGTGAAGAAGAAAGAATGTGTTCTATTTTGAAGTTAAGATAGTCAAAGAATAGTTTATAGTCTGTAAGATACGAGATAAGTAAACAGAACAAATAAATTTAGTTGTAGAGTTACAAGAAAGTTTAAGACAAAAAGTAGAGATGGAGGAATTGAGTTTTTATGGTAAATTTTAATCTATGTACTGTATAACAGTGAATATTTATTAAATTTTATTTTTAATTTGTTTTTCCGTTAAAATGACAATACTATATCAAAATATACCTATTGCTTTTTTTTTTTAAATGTAGGTTTTTTTGGTTGTGTTAGTTGGGATTATTGGGAAGGTTTTTTTTTACTGTGTCGAAACATTTTGTCTTTATCCTTCTAACACCATTACACTCCAGTAGGAATAAGAAAGGTTAATATGATGAATACAAACCCATAAACCCTGAAGAATGTTTTTTTTTTTTTAAGCTTTAGAATTTTATTGAATTTTTCCAATGAAATATTTTCAATACAAATGGTACAAGTTCGATAAATTACATAAAATACTAAGTTATCAAACTAAACTGAATCTACGACAGTTATTTAGAGATTATAATCAATTGTACATGAAAATAATAATTTATTGTATATGAACAAAATCTCTCCACAAAAAAATTTAAATATTTACCTTGATATTATCGAGATGGAAGTTAGTTAAAGTTGTTTATATAAATAAAACATCCTACCTTAAATGGCAGTTTCCCAGTCAAATGTTGACTCATCATAACCATTCTCGATACCCAGAAAAAGAGAATATCGTGTCCGGTTTCCATTAATGATAAAGGAAATTGATTACTATTTCTTTCGTTTCTTTCCCCAATGAGGCCAACCATTAATAACAAAGGGCAAAAGCCCAGAAGAAAACCATGTATCAAGTACATCAGTATCCTGCTGCACAACTTTTATTTTCTCCAGTTCCACCCCTGTAATAATAATAATAATAATAATAATAATAATAATAATAATAATAATAATAATAATAATAATAATATCTTGCATCAGAGGCAAAAATACTTAAAACTTCAATTCTGAATCTATTAATAAAAATAATAACTTTTAAACAAATTTTATTCAAAAAAGTTGTAAGAAATACACTAGTAAAAACCCATAATAATGAATGATAATAAACAAATAAATTTTATTTCAGAAATGTGGAAGAGAAAATATAAGAAAGAAAAGATATAACAGGTTATCAAAAAAAAAAATAAAAACAAAAAAACTCACTCACTCACTCACTCACTCACTCACTCACTCACTCACTCACACTCACTCACTCTCACTCACTCACTCACTCACTCACTCACTCACTCACTCACTCACTCACTCACTCACTCACTCACACACACTCATTCACTCACTCACTCACTCACTCACTCACTCTCTCTCTCTGTATATATATATATATATATATATATATATATATATATATATATATATATATATATATATATATATATATATATATATATATATATATATATATATATATATATATATATATATATATATATATATAATATAATATATATAAATATAATATAATAATAATAATAATAATAATAATAATAATAATAATAATAATAATAATAATACTGCAATAGTTTTACCAACCTAAAGCTTTTGCCCCTTTTTTTGTAGCATCTTTTTGGCTTGATGCAGCAACAAAGAGAGACTCCTTCCCATTTTTTTCTTCTTCACTCCCATAAATGGAATCTTCCTTCATGGATACCCAATAAACTGGTATCCTATGCCCCCACCAAAGCTGCCTCGAGATACACCAATCCCTTGTATCCGAGAGGAAATGATTCCAAATTTTGGTAAACTCAGGAGGGTTTAGTCTTAGGATGACCTTCTGAAATTGCCTTCAAGGCGTCCTCAGTCATTTTCTTAGTTTTCAGGAACCATTGTTCTTTTAACCGATGTTCTATAACATCTCCTGATCTTGAACAAAGTGGCAATTTCATACTGTGAGGTTTCTTGGAACCATCATAAAGACCAAGATTTGACAAATGGTCTAATATTTTTTCTCTTGCAACAAAGCGAGGCATACCCTTTAAAAAAAATAAATAAAATAAAGTTAAAATAGAAAGGTAAAAGGAAAGAAAAATAAAATTTTTGAGTAACTATGTTCTTTGTTTTGAAAATTCTCTCGGTTATCTACAAATATTTTTTAGGAAAGGCAAATTCTTTGCGAATGGGTAATGGACAGTTTGGTTGATAAAGTAGCTACATTAATAATAATAATAATAATAATAATAATAATAATAATAATAATAATAATAATAATAATAATAATAATAATAATAATAATAATAATAATAATAATAATAATAATAATAATAATAATAATAATAACTTACATCAAAATCTTTATTGCCTTTTATAAGTCCTTTGTCGTCAATGATTTCTTCTACAGGTAACTTATGCCTTTGACTTACATCAAAGTCTGTAATACTATGTCCTGGAGTAACTTTAACTGCACCTAATAATAATAATAATAATAATAATAATAATAATAATAATAATAATAATAATAATAATGTAATAATAATAATAATAAAATATATATATATATATATATATATATATATATATATATATATATATATATATATATATATATATATATATATATATATATATATATATATATATATATATATATATATATATATATATATATATTTTCATTCTCGCTCTAAGTCAGCTCCAAAATTCTCATAATTTCACTCTGGATCCATAACCTTGGACACAACACAAGATATTAAACAGTAATAAATAAATCTGTATATGTATGTTAATGAATAACAAAAATAGAGAAAAATAAAAAAAATTAAAAATAAAATTAAAAAAAAAATAAAATAAACAAACTCATCCTTCCAAAGTGGAAAACTACAAGAGATTTGGAACAAAATTAGTCACTTTGATAAAAATACACAAATCACAATTTGCAACGCTTATATTAATAGCATATACATAAACATTGCATCACCTCTTGAGGAGTGTGATGTCCATCTACAGCTCAGCGTTTATACTTCAATGTTAAAGTATTTAATCGTATTTATTACGATAGTTTACAGCCAAAATGCTTCTTATGTAAATGTAATTAATTTGATTAATTTTGGATTAGCGATAATAACAACATTGGGGACACTTTTATTGAATGATATCTGATACATGAATCTAGTGAATTTGAGTACGCTGAATATATATTTCAAATCAGTTTGGCCTCTATCAGGTTCAGACTTTTGTCAACAACCTACAGGCCATTTTCAAGATTTTTCAAATTAGAGCAAAAAAAAAAAAAGAAAAAAAGAAAATCGTGAGTTAAGAAATTTTTCAAGTTTCTTGAATACAAACAGTTCAAACTACAATATAATTACAGAATAATAATAAAAATGACTTTTAAAAAATATTTTCACTGCGGCGAAAAATTTTTTTTTATAAGGTTTTCTAGCACATTTGCTAGTTGATGGCAAATCTTTTTTCAAGCACTAGAGATAATCAGAAATCATATAGGAATTTCACCTCCCTTTGTACCGTTCCTCCATAATTTTGATATCTTGGTGGAATCTCTCCCACTGTTCGTCACTTTCATCACCTAAATTACTTGGAAATTGGTCAAGATGGATATTTAAAAAATGCATTTTTACTCTAATATTGTAACATAACTCTCTGTAGTCTCATAAAAGTTTTTTTTTATGATTTCTTTGGAGATTTCTGCCTTATAATTGCCTAAAATGTTTTCTACCAAGTCCATGTATGAGAACCAAGTGTATTTTTCTTGCTCTCATTTATGGCATTAGGAAAACTGCTGTTCTTAATTAATGTTCTTATTTGCCATCCATTGAAAATTTCCATCTTGATTTTTTCACATCTTAAATTTGGTAATTTTGAAATTATGTACAGGTGTACCTCGCCTAGTCCAGCTTCACTAATGTCTGGCTTATTAATAAATAATATAAAATTTAAAATTGGTATTTTTTTAAATAATAATATATTAAAAACGTAAGCATACTTCCCGCTCAAAGCCTGTATTTCAAGATAACTGCACTAGACACACACTGTTTACTAATCAGTATTCAACTAGCCAAGCTACATTAAAGTTGTGTTATTTATCATTTTCAAGTTTTGAAAATTATAATCACCCTTTTTTTGTATGAAAGGAAGAGACTAAAGAAGAAACCAGTGCAAACATCAATTTTGCAATTTTTTAGTAATAAAAAATGAAATATTTAAATTTTTTTTTTTTTTGTTCAATTACAAGTTAATAAAAACTTTTAAGTTTATTTGAAGCTTTATTATTCATTCGTACCATTTTATTATTCATTTCATACATGGAAATCATCATTAATATTGTGCATCAATAGTTGGAAAAAATGCTTATAAAAAAATTATTGGAATCAACTATTTTTTCCTATAGCTAACCTTCCTCAAATAGTAAAATTTCAAACAGTCCGGACTATAAAAGGTATACCTGTAATTAAAATACTCACTGTTCATATCTAAAACTTTTACATATTGTTCAATAAGGCCAATTTTGATATGCAGAGGAGGAAATATGATTATCTCTACTCACTAAAGGTGGATTAATTACATTAAATGGAATTCGAAGATAATCTTATGTGGAGGTCACTATCTGTGCAAATGGCCAGTAGGTGGGATGTAGAAGTACTCCCTAAATAAAAGGTGTCACAGCTGAAGGCGCCGGAGTCTCAAGTCAGATATAAAGGGAGCATATAAGATGATCTCTTCGTAAGTAATAGTAATAATAATAATAGTAATAATAATAATAATAATAATAATAATAATAA
This sequence comes from Armadillidium nasatum, assembly GCA_009176605.1. Lineage (NCBI taxonomy): Eukaryota > Metazoa > Arthropoda > Malacostraca > Isopoda > Armadillidiidae > Armadillidium > Armadillidium nasatum. Next base: position 38,910 of record SEYY01001511.1, on the reverse strand, counting down.
TAATAATAATAATAATAATAATAATAATAATAATAATAATAATAATTTTTATCACCTGTTCCAAACTCTTTTACAACTTGAAAATCAGTGATGATTGGAATTGCTTTGCCATTAAAAGGATGGCAAACAAATCTTCCATGCAGGTGTTTGTACCTCGGGTCCTCAGGGTGAACCATTACTGCTGTATCACCTAATATAGTTTCTGGTCTTGTGGTACAGACTGTAACTGTTTCATCTGAATATATTATATATATATATATATATATATATATATATATATATATATATATATATATATATATATATATATATATATATATATATATATATATATATATATATATATATATATATATATATATATATATATATATATATATGATCCAGCTGGTGAACTCGCCTACCAATTTTCTAATCAGAACATGAGCAGTTGGTGCATATCCCTACCCGTATCCCTGACCGCCGTAGTGATGAACCCAACATACTTGATCCTTTCCTAACTTCTAATCCTTCTCCTTACATTATTAAGCTCTTTTCTCTTCTGGGTTTATCTGATCACCTTCTCATATCTGTATCTTGTTCTGTCTCTTCAAGTTTTCCGCAAGAACGGGCTCTGCCTTTGGCGAGATGTTTCTGCATTTCGGTGCCACTAACTGGTCTGACTTGGGTTGTACTTTTCTGATTTCACATGGAATGATTACTGTTTCCGTGGGAAGGGCCCCTTAGATTGCGCAGAGTGCATAACTGAGGCGATCTTCTCTGGCATGGAGGCGTACATTCCATTTTCTTTCCCTTCTATTAAACCTAACAAACTTTAGTTTAACTCTGCTTGTTCTCATGCTATCCGTCGCAGAAATGCTGCCTTCAAGGATTACCGATGTCTTCAAACTCCAGAAGCTCACACAAATTTTATTTCATTCCGGAATCGTGTAAAATCTATCCTTCATAACACTAGAAATTCTTTCTCCATAGAAAAGGCAATAATCTTTCTGGTTTCTCTTCTTCACGCTCTTTCTGGCATTTTTCAAAAAATGTCAACTCTAACTTTGCCTCATCCTCTTTCCATCCTTTAGTCTTTTCTGACGGTTCAACTGCCATTTTGCCTTCCTCTAAAGCTGAACTCTTCGTTCAAACTTTAGCCTATAATTCAACCTTAGATTTTTGGTGCTGTTCCAACTCCTTCAACTTCCTCTAACTCATTTATGCCTAAAACTGTAATTTCTTCCAAAAACGTCATTTCTTTTCTCTCTGAACTTAACACTAAGAAGGCATACGGTCCTGATGGTCTCTCCTGTGGTTTTCTAAACCTGTGCTTCCGAATTTGCACCCTGCCTTGGTAAATTATTTTATCTTCTTTCTACTTCAACCTTCCTTTCTTGCGGGAAACGTGCGCTCATTCAGACTGTGCCTACCGTTTATTTATTTACCTCCGTTTTTTCTAAAGTTTTTAAATCTATCCTTAACATTAAGATTTGGACACATCTCAATTCTTCTAATCTTATCTCTGATCGAAAGTATGGCGTTCATAAGAAACGCTCTACTTCCCTTCTCTCTGACTATTGGTCCTATGCTCTTCAGCATTTCAGTGAATCTTTTGCTGTCGCTATGAACATACCTCAAGTTTTCAATAGAGTATGGAAATTTGAAAGGTGAATCTCTCAACAGCAATTAATAGACGTAAGGAAAGTGGCCTTGGAGCAACTGACCTTTGAATTATCTCGCATTTCAAACTGGAGCAGAGAAAGCATGGTCATTTTCAATGCCTCCAAAACTCAATTCCTCCATCTCTCTACTCGACACAATCATCTACACAACTATGATATCTTCTTAGAAAACACACAACTCAAACCATCATCTCTATTTAATATTCTTGGTGTTTCTTTTTCTAGTGATCTTTCTTGGAAAGATTACATTACTTCTCTTTCTAAACAAGGTTAGGTGTTCCGAGGTGCCTCCAGAATTTCTTCATACCACCCCAGTTGCTTGCTCTTTATAGTGCTGTTGTTAACCCTGTATAGAGCATGCCTCACAGATCTAAGGTAGTTCCACTAATACAGCACTCCTTGAAAAGGTGGAGTCTAAGGTTTTTCGTCTTAAACTCTACTGCTCTCACTAATTCTCTTCAGTCTCTTTCTGCCCATCGAATTGTTGCATCAGTCTCTCTATACTATTACAATGGACACTATTCTTCTGAACTCTCCCGTCGCATACCTACTCAATTCAGAAGAGCACGTGCGACACATTCTTTCTACAAAGTCTCATACTTTCTCTGTCCAACCCTCTGACCCCAGACTTAATCGCTATGCTCAATCTTACATATACTCTACTGGTAAAGTATGGAACATACTCCCTTAATCTATTTTTCCAACTTCCTATGACTTACACACCTTTAAAGGCCATGTATCGGGACATGTTGGCCTGATTTACTTGTTCCCTAACTCTGGTGGTAATTTAGTTGGCTTCCGGCTTTTGCCCACCATAGGTAAAATATAAAAAAAATAATAATAATGATAATAATGATAATGATAATGATGATAATAATATATATATATATATATATATATATATATATATATATATATATATATATATATATATATATATATATATCATCACAGGTTGCACTAAAACCACTCCAATTCAGCATTTACACGAAGAAACAAAAATACTCCCAATCCGTGTTCACCTAGACATGACAGGAACCCAATTCTATACCAACACTCTAGATGTATCACACCCATGTCACTATACCCTACAAGACCATACAAGACACTGTCTAAAATTACCCCCCATCATTCCCTGCCCAATACTACAGTAACACATTCAGAACCATTCCACCTTCTGCAAAACACATATCACTAAACAAAACACATACACTTCTGCAAAACACATATTACTAAACAAACACATACACACCTTCTTAACACAAAATTATCTCAACACAAGCTAACCAAATCACCTACTCAACGAACAACCCCCCAACATATCAAATACACAAAACACGCTAACATGCAAAACCCAAATTACCCTATCCAGATTGAGGTCTGGCCACCACCCTAACCTACAAGCATGCAAACATAGATTCAATATACAAAACACTATCCCCAATATGCCAAAGACGAATGCAAGAACCAGAGATAACAGAACACCTTCTTCTGAGGTGCCCTTCCCTCACACAACACACAACCATCCATCACTTCTCTCTCTGAGAGACCTTTGGGAATGGCTGGCTGCCATTGCGGATTTCCTGAAAGCAGTGTGGCCCTTCCAATGAGGATGGTCTGAGGAGAAAAAAGTAAAAAATGTATATATATATATATATATATATATATATATATATATATATATATATATATATATATATATATATATATATATATATATATATATATATATATATATATATATATGTGGTTAAAACATTTTCCAACTGAAAGAAAATAATTCAAAGGACTTAGTTTCATAAAACTATAAACTAGCTTTGTGTCCAATGCTCACACAAATCAAGAATTATAATTAACAAATAATGAGACTGAAAGAAATGATGACACAAACATATATATATATATATATATATATATATATATATATATATATATATATATATATATATATATATATATATATATATATATATATATATATATATATATATAATATATATATATATATATATATTATTAGGGATGGAGTAAAGTATCGGTATCGGCAAGTATCGGCAAAAAAAATTACAAGAATAAAGTATCAGTATCGGTATCGGTAGTAGTATCGGCATACTTTTTTTTAGGTATTCGGTATCGGTAAAAATTTTGGTATCGCTCCATCCCTATATATTATATATATATATATATATATATATATATATATATATTATATATATATATATATATATATATATATATATATATATATATATATATATATATATATATATATATATATATATATATATTTCAATAGTATCACAAAAATCTTAATATGAAATATAGAAAAACTAAAGAAACAACAAAATGTGGTAAACAAACCAAACGAAATTTGCAAACTTTAAGTATTACATACCTAAATCAAGAACTTTGTACTTCACTTCGTATAAATAACCAAACATGACTGGTTTTTTATATCCTGGAAGAGTAACTGGAGTAGGACCTTCAATATCAATATGATCAACTTCAAAATCAGAGATAGCAGACTGAAGTGTAGAGCACCAATTTATCATGTAAACTCCTCGATATATAAGTCCATCATTGAAGAACCTTTGCAAATGCTTCAACAACACCAGTACTGATTCTCTTAAAAGGTAACCATAATAATAAAACAAAATTAGAATAGAAAAAAAAAATCTTTTACAGCACACACATATATATATATATATATATCATATATGATATATATATATATATATTATATATATATATATATATATATATATATATATATATATATATATATATATATATATATATATATATATATATATATATATATATATATATATATATATATATATATATATTCGAATCCTCATTAGCAGGAGTTATACAAAATTATTCCACGGTTTTATGTGGTGATTATATTTTATATATATATATATATATATATATATATATATATATATATATATATATATATATATATATATATATATATATATATATATATATATATATATATATATATATATATATATATATATTATATTATATTATATTTTTTTTTGACTAAATTTTTATCAACTTACTGTACAGTAAAATAAATTTCTTAAATTCTATTTAAAAACTGAAGTTTATTAATAAATTAAGGAAAAAATTATCTTAGTGAAATAAGTTGTAAATTAAATACAGACATTTAAAAAATTATTTCATAAGCCTAATCTAAATACTAATTAAAATTACTAAAAAAAAAGTTTTGCAATTACTTTTATTATAATAAAATATGCAATTACTGAATAAATTCTCTAGCAAACGTATTTCTAGAGAATTTCAAATTCAAAGCTCATTTTTTAAATATAGAGGATGCTGTTCAAGCATTACTTTGCTTATTCTCTTCAGTAGAAAAGTGTTCATAAACAGATTTGTGTGTCCTTAAGGAAGAATTAAAATGAACAAATCTTATTTCTGCAATACAAAAACTTAAATAAGACTGAAGAGTTGGTGTACAAACTGTTAAACTCGAATTTTACAATTTAGAAATTTAAAGATATTACTCAACAATACTATGGAAAAAAGTACCTCATCAAGAGTAAAATATGATTTATTCCAATCTAAGGCAACACCCATTCTCTTCATTTGCGTGTAAATAGTATCTCCTTTTTCTGCTTTCCATTTCCAGATCTCTTCAAGAAATCTGAAGGTTAAAATATCATATTCAAACCACTGCAACAAAAACATACAGCATATTCACATTCATTATAATCATTTAGAAACGTCCATAACTCATTACTCGTATAGTAATAACATATGAAAATGATAATAGATAAAGAACTAGTAAATCTTAATATTATTTTAAAAACTTAAAACTCTACAAGAAACTTGGTGTGTGTGTGTGTGTGTATATATATATATATATATATATATATATATATATATATATATATATATATATATATATATATATATATATATATATATATATATATATATATATATATATATATATATATATATATATATCAAATCAAATGATCACATATAACTAAGGTTATGCAAATAAGGCAGTCTATATCATGGTAGATAAGGCAGGTTTAGTTAATAAAAATGTAGTTTCCTCTGGAGTAGAAATGTTTTCTTTCTTTTTATCTCCTCTTTCTAAAGCAAAAACCTATTCCTCTTTTAACATTAATACAAATCACTTCAGTACTCCTACTAGTAGTATTGTATATCACTCTGTATACGAATGGTTATCTCAAATCTTTAACTTTTACAAGAATTCTCTGACTATTACTTATAAATATTCTTCATAAAATTATATTAATAAAATGGTCTTTCCTTCCTTGAAAGAGCTATATGTAATTCTAGCATAAAAGCGTAAAATGTTGCACACAAATATTCAAACTTTTACTTCCTCAATTTCTTTAGACATACCTGACTCCACAGTACAATCGCACCCAGTAAAAATATCTGGTGATACCTTCTTGTATAAACATTTTATAATATTTCAACTAGGATTAATCGAAATAATAATAGCCTCTAGAATATAAACCTATAAACAATAAAAGTAGTTTAGCAATTTTTTTCTGTGATATTCTTTCCAAATAATATACTTTTATATCTCCAAATCTAAAATCCAACTACAATTGATAATATTGTCATTTTTAAAGCATCTCAGAAATTTTACAAGGAAAAGGACAATTAATCCTATATTGTCTGTATCAAAATTAAAATTTATTGTAAATTTGTAATTGTAAAATTTAAATATTTATTTATTTGAGGAAATTAATCACAAATTGAGAGAGAAAAATAAATCCGTTTTGTTGTTAACAGTCATATTAATTAAACATGTGCTGGTACTGTAGGTAAATTTATTGGATCATCTTGAAATTATCATAAAATTGTATTAAACAAGAAGGCATCAAATATATATTAAAGTTTAATTGAGTGTATAAGGTAAACAATGTTTTTCAATAATGGGTCAATATTGTTAGATTGCTGGTTATTAATTGCACTTGTTTGCTTTGCTTAACATCCAAAATATTGATAAGTGTATTTTAAATTTTCATAGACTTAAATTAAAACATTTAATTTCAAAAATTATAACTATTTATTTAAACTCTTATTGTTTCTTTATATAGTATTAATAATTAATACACTGTTCTAGAAGTATTGAAGGAAATTTGTAATAAAATTTATACAAATTAAATTTCTTAAGAAAAGATTTGGATAGATTATTATTAACTGTATAATTTTTGTAAACTTAGAATTATTAATCAATGTAGAAATTAATAAACTAAACTGTCTTCAGGCCAAAATTATAGACTATAGAGAGTAAATAAAATGTTATATAAGAAAATATTTGTATACTACATACTACAATTTTAAAAGAAATTAGTTTTTCCCTAACTTTAAGTGAAGAGGAAATATCTTTGTTCATATACACTTTGGAATAATGTCAAAGAATGTTCAATGAACAGTGATTTAGACCATGCCTAATATTCTTAGGTAAATAAAACTGAGTAGATGTATAATATAATTTTCATTCATATTACTTTAGGTGTTAAAGAGTCAAAGATGTTTTATAATAGCAAATTAGGTAAATTTTCTTATTATTAAAGTTTAAATGATTTCAATATATATATATATATATATATATATATATATATATATATATATATATATATATATATATATATATATATATATATATATATATATATATATATATATATATATATTAAATATAATTAAAAAAAAAAAAAAAAAAAAAAAAGTTTTATTTATTTATATTTTTAATTCTTTTTTATGCCAATCCTGATTTATACCAATAAAATTATTGATACATATCATTTACAGGCACCTAAAATTCTCACATCAAATTCATAATAATCAGTGTATTTTAATCATCAAAAGCATCACCATTACTAACTTTTCTCGTCCAAGGTCATGTCTTGTTAATTTTTTTGATTCCCACAAGTGTTTTTCAACCACAACTTGGGTAGCAATACCTGCATGGTCACAACCTGGCACCCATGTAACATTAAAGCCATTCATATTATTCCTGATAATTGGGACATTTCCCTAGATAAGACAATGATTATGCAAAAAATATAAGAACTGATTGAAGGGTTTACTAGTAATGTTAGATGAAATATTAACGAATCAATTTTTATATTTTTAAATATGAAGACTAAATTATAGACCTGACAATCCTAGGATAAACCTTTAAGATGCGATCTGATATTATTTAACTACTGTTCTTAGTTATAAGTGAGTTAATATAATAAACAATTATAATAATTATACTCAACTTTAAACTTTTCACTAAAAAAAAGAAAAAGATATAATGCTTAAATACTATGAAATTAGTTCTTTAGAATATACAGCTAAAAACAAAATACTAGCATTGGAATACATGTTTTAAAGAATCTCAGTATCTTTTAACTTACCATCTTACCAAAGCATCTTGCAAAGCACAAGTCAGAGCATGACCCATGTGAAGATTTCCTGTAACATTTGGAGGAGGCAACATCATAACAAAACACTTTTCAGAATCTGTCTTTTTAAAAAAATTATTCTTCTCCCACCATTCATACCAACCATTTTCAACTTCATGGATTACTGGTGTTTGTTGCATGGGATACGTTAAATCTGTTTAATATGTTAAATAAAAAAAAAAAGAATTTAGTTCAAATTAGCACAATGAACCTCAGGACATAACATCTTTTTCCAATATACTGTTACATTATTTTTGCAATATCATTTATTTTCAAATTATGAAAACATTCATTTCATAAATTTCTCTTAAATTCTATTTTGTCTAAAAACCACAATATACACATTCGTTCCATTTAATATTTTTCTTTATCTTTTCTATAATGACAATACAGTTTTCATTACAGAAAGCTAATTTCTTTAATGATTCTATCATTCATTTGTCATCTTTACAATTACATATATATATATATATATATATATATATATATATATATATATATATATATATATATATATATATATATATAATATATATATATATATATATATATATATATATATAATAATATATATATTATTTATATATATATATATATATATATATATATATATATATATATATATATATATATATATATATATATATATATATATATATATATATATATATATATATATATATATATATATCAACAACCATACCATTATTATCTATTCTACCAACTCCAGTGAAATATTTAGGTTAAAATATTGAAAATACTCCAACCTATATACCATTTATACAATTCATACACCTATATACCATTTATACTTTTATGACTTGCTACCTGCTCTTTATTTTATACTTTTGCTCATAATTCTTTTATATATTCATACACTGACAAATATTAGTTCAAAAGACTAATGCTACATTTCTTCTATAAGACTTTTAGATTCTCTTTCTTGCTTAGATTCAAAACAACTTGTAAAAATTTTCCAGACCTTAATTTCACTTCTCTACCTTATTTACCTTCGTAATATTTATGTCCACTTTAGGCTTCTATCTTGTTCCACCCCATCACAATATTTTATTTCTCTATTAATAAATGATTATTAAAACTTTATTTGACATCATATATACAAGCTTGAAAATAGGTCTTAAAATTCATTTCTAAAAATCAAGTCTATATGAAATATATTTTTAATACTAAGACTTTTTTTTACTATAAAAAATAAAGCATACCTTTTTTTGATATCTTTTCTGAAGAAGTTGATATTATTTTGAACTGAAATCAAAGACTTTCGTAAAGTTCTCCAACAAGAAAATGAAATTTTCATTTTTAAAATAACGCTGAACATGGTTTACAAATAAATAACTGATTAAACCTGAGGAATAAGGTTTTGTTACATTTCACTCATTAATCAATTTACCTTATTTTAAAATTAAAAATTTCAAAAAATATATAAAAGAAAATAATTTAAGGAGTTGTGACATTTTTTGGGTCTGGTTTTGTCGATTATTGCTTTTTTGAAATAACTCTTTTAATAGGAACATAGGAAAATTGAGACAGTTGGAAACCACAAGGTCCTATCGAGACTGTCCCAGTCCAAAAATAATAATAACAATACAAAAAAAAAAAAAAAAAAAAAAAAAAAAAAAAAAAAAAAAAAAAAAAAAAAAAAAAAAAAAAAAAAAAAAAAGTAAAACTAAGCCCAATTATACATGCAATATTTAATGAACCATCACCCACTACAAAAAAACTGCCATTAGGCTTAGTCATAGGTTGATCTGTTGATCTAAAAATTCATATATACTCGCCAATTTCGCTTAGTCAAGTTATATTATATAATACCTAAACCATCCATATATCTATCTAGCCCCCTTTTAAATTTGACAAGAGAATCACAGTCAACAATCTCTTCTGGCAAGTCATTCCAAAAATTAACAACTCTATTACTGAAAGAGTATTTTCTTAGATCGAGATGGCATGGCTTCTTTTTAATTTTCTTATCATGTCCTCTAGTTACTCTTCCATGGTCCACTATAAAGTATTTTTCAATCTCTGTATTACTGTCAGATGCAAATATTTTGTAAACTTGTATCATATCCCCTCTGAGAAATCTCCTTTCAACTGAGAACATTCCTAACTCCTTCAACCTCTCTTCATAGCTCTTATTTTCAAAGCCAGAAATCATCCTTGTTGCTCAACATTGTACTCTCTCCAGCATATCTATGTCTTTTCTTAAATGAGGAGCCCAAACCTGTGCACAATACTCTAATCTAATGCTGGCCTAACATAGCTATTATATAGCTTGCTTATAACCTCTTTGCTCTTGTAAACTACATTGCGATTAATTATACCTAACATCTTATTAGCTCTATTCCTTGCTTCCAAACATTGATCACCCACCTTCAGATTACTGCTAATAATCACACCTAAATCCTTTTCTTGGTCCACAGTCTCAAGCCATTCCCCATTCATTTCATAATTAAATCCTTCATTTGAGTAACCTACATGAAGAACTTTACATTTTTTACTATTAAAGTTCATTTGCCACCTCTCTGCTCTGGTTTAGAAGATAGCTCACTTCAACTTTGAATGACGCCCCCTTCAAAATTTTTTAATAACTTTTTTTTTATTTTTCCAGAATATTTAGAAGAATGAAATAGGAACATTTTCATATAAAAGGTTCTTTTTGATTGAATCACTCTTTCATGGTTTTTATGGATTTTTTTTCCCAAATTTTGGAAAAAAAATTCCATAAAAACCATGAAAACACCATGAAGGAGTATTACAAAACGGACCTCACCGACGAGGGAATTTGCCGTCCATTGTTACGATTCAGTAAAGACTATGTTGCATTATAGTAAAAAGATACTGTACCGTGGTCGCTATATATGTTGAACCATCAGATACGAGAAATGGTTACACTTTAGCTCCTTGTTCAGGGTAATGACCCCCACTCCCCCATTCGAAGAACAACAATGACGTCATAAAATGTACTTAATTAGGGCAAGGGCCTTGATTAGGGGCGCGGATATATATATATATATATATATATATATATATATATATATATATATATAATATATATATATATATATATATATATATATATATATATATATATATATATATATATATAAAAGTCAGAGTTTACTTTAGCAGTCATACATATCTCAAAAACTACTAACCGTACATAAAAAGGATTATATTTTTGAAATCCTTGGGTAATTTCCAGTAAGAAAACTATAAAAAAATGTTAAAAAAATAAAATATATATATTGTGGCCCGGAGCTCTCCACGCTTCTCACCTACTGTAATTTCTGTACTGTGGTTTTATCGCGCAGTTTCCAGCCGCTTAGGTAGAAAGCTTATAGCTTTTCGAACCTAGCTGTGCAACGGTTTTTGTATGGTGCGTGTTAAAACTTTTTATCATCATTCATCGAATGCCATTGACCATTGTATGATAATTCGACATCTTTATTATCAACTACAATCTCCAGTGGCGTTATTTACAGGCTCTTGCCTCACAATCCTTATCATCACAGCTACAGTGATAGTACACGGCATTTACTGTCCCAGCTTCTCTGAACCTACTTTTGTTGGCACCAGCTTTTTTAGCAGCTTCCCACTAGAACCAAGTCATCTTTATTTTTGTAATAAAAGAATACCCACAAGCGTTCTTGTACTCATTCTCCAAACAACTTCAAACAAGTGGCCCTCATTTGGCAACCATAATATATATGTACGGATAAGTTGATAATTAAAATGTTTCGACTATAGAAAATTGATGACTTAAATATTTCAAAAACCGAACATTTGTCTACTTTGGCTCTGCCCCCGTACCCCCCGACCCGTGAGTGATGATGATATTGTCGACTACTTTTCCAGTCGACGATTTTGGGGTATTCCCAATTTTTTCCAATTTCGATTTTTTTTTTTTAAAAGTGACATCGCGGATAGGATCCTCCGCACTATCAATCCTTCCCAGGTTTCTATTTCCTCTGCGACTTCTTCTGCACCTCCTGCTGTCTCTTTACCTCTTGCACAAACTTTCACACCTTCTACTATCGCTTCTACTTCTACACTTCCTTCTTCAGGTCTGGCACAGGACTTACACACTCGCGTGGCTTGTTTGGAGTCCAAGATGGATGCACTTCAAACCTCTCTCAACGCTCTCATTATTTCCATCGCTTCTTCTAACCGCTCTCGCTCTTCTACCCCTTCTGCTCGTTCAGGTGCTCCTCACGGTCGTGCTCCATCTCCTTCTCGCAGAAGGGACTCTCCTTTGTGCTTTTATCATAGCACATTCGGGGACCGCGCTCTTAAGTGCAATAAACCTTGTACTTTCCAGGGAAACCTTCCGGCCAGTCAGTGATGGCTGTAGCTGACACTGGCCTGCTTCCCACCCTTCACAGCAACGCCTTCTTCGGATTTTTGACCCTTTATCAGGTCTTAATTATCTTGTCGATACAGGAGCCGAACTTTCCCTCCTGCCGAAGGCTTACACTTCTATTTCTTCTTCCACCTCTTTCCTTGGTCCTTCTTTGTTTGCAGCCAATGGCTCTGCCATTGCGACGCATGGCGAAAAAAGTTTAACCTTGGATTTAGGTCTTCGACGGTGTTTCCGTTGGATCTTCACAATTGCTGAGGTCTCCCAACCCATTCTAGGGGCAGATTTCCTGTCCCACTTCGGGTTAGTTGTGGATCTGCGCCACAGGCGCTTGATTGACAACTGCACTTCCCTTTCTGCTCAGGGATGTTTATTTTCGACTCCACACTTCAGCATTTCTTCGGTGTTACCTTCTTCACCTTCTACCTCTTCTGAGTTTTCTTCCATGCTTTCTCAGGATTTTCCCTCACTCCTTAAGCCTTGCTCTTCAGAAGCCCCGGTCAAGCACAATGTGCAGCACCACATTGAGACCTCCGGCTCCCCTGTTTTCGCTCGTCCTCGAAGGCTCGCTCCTGAGAGGCTTAAGGTTGCTCGTGCTGAGTTTGACCACATGCTTGAACTCGGCATTATTCGCCCTTCGAAATCAGCATGGTCCTCTCCTCTTCATTTGGTTCCCAAGGCTACTCCGGGTGACTGGAGGCCTTGTGGAGACTATCGTGCCCTGAATGCTGCGACTGTGCCTGACAGATACTCTCTGCCACACATTCAGGACTTCACCTCCCATCTGCACGGCTGTAACATATTCTCCAAAGTGGATTTGGTTCGCGCTTACCATCAGATCCCTGTAGCCCCGGAGGATATTCCTAAAACAGCCATCACTACTCCCTTCGGGTTGTTTGAGTATACCCGCATGCCCTACGGCCTCAGGAACGCGGCACAGACCTTCCAGCGCTTTATGGACTCTGTGCTCCGCGGTCTTCCTTTCTGCTGGGCATACCTCGACGACCTCCTCATTGCCAGCTCCTCTCCTGAGCTCCACAAGTCTCACCTGCAGGCTGTTTTCACCAGGCTGCAGGAATTTGGCATCAGGGTGAACCTCTGACAAGTGTGTCTTGGGTGTTCCGTCACTCACCTTCTTGGGGCACACTATTTCACCTTCAGGAGTTCTTCCCCTTCAGGATAAGGTTTCTGCCATTCGACAGTTCCCTCTTCCTGATACTCAGCGTCAACTTCGACAATTTCTTGGCATGATAACCTTTTATCATCGTTTCATTCCTTCGGCTGCAGCTCTCCTGACACCTCTTACTTCTCTGCTGAAGGGGAAAAAGAGGGGTCAATCTACCAAGGTCACTTGGTCGGATGCTGCTCGGCAGGCTTTCTCTGACGCAACGTCTGCTCTGGCTGAAGCTACTCTTCTCGTCTTTCCGCAGGAGTCTGCTCCCACTCGCCTTCAGGTAGATGCTTCCGATTTTGCCGTCGGGGGTGTCCTGCAGCAATACCAGAATGAGATGTGGGTGCCTCTTGCCTTCTTTTCTAAAAAACTTCAACCTGCTGAGACACGGTACAGTGCCTTCAGTAGGGAACTTTTGGCCATGTATTTGGCTACCAAGCACTTCCGCTATTTTCTCGAGGGACGTTCTTTTCACATTCTGACTGATCATAAACCTATCACCTTCGCTATGCAGTCACGAAATGAACGTCATTCACCTCGAGAAGCGCGCCATCTAAAATATGTCTCTCAGTTCACCACTGACATCCGGCATATTCACGGCATCGACAACCACACTGCTGATGCTCTCTCTCGGATAGAGATTAACGCAAGTTCTTCTCTATCCCCGGTAGATTTCGAGGGCATGGCAGCTGCACAGGAGTCAGAGGACATCTCTCTTCCTGATTTTACTTCTCTTTCTCTTCAATCTCTTCACCTGCCTGGTATTGCTCGACCACTCGTCTGTGATACTTCTACAGGTTCTCCTCGACCATTGGTCCCTTCCTCCTTCAGGAAACAGGTCTTCCACTCATTGCATGACCTTCGCCCATCCAGGGATTTCGGCCACACAGAAGCTGGTTGCTTCACGTTTTGTATGGACCGAACATGCAGAGTGATCTCAAGACTTGGGCACGCGCTTGCCTCTCCTGCCAGAGGACCAAGGTCCATCGCCACACCAAGGCTCCCCTTGGTGAGTTTCTGCCTCCAGGTGAGCGCTTTCAACATGTTCATGTTGATCTGGTCGGTCCTATTCCTCCCTCAGATGGTTGCTCTTACCTTCTCACCTGCGTCGACCGTTTCACTCGCTGGCCGGAGGCTATTCCTATCCCAACATAACTGCAGAAACAGTTGCTAAGGCCTTCTTAGCTCACTGGGTCTCTCGTTATGGTGTGCCGGAGACAATCACAACTGACCAGGGTCGTCAGTTTGAGTCATTTCTTTGGCGTGATTTTATGTCTCTTCTCGGCACTTCTCGCATTCGAACTTCTGCTTACCATCCTGCTGCTAATGGTATGGTGGAGCGCTTTCATCGGCAACTCAAGGCTTCTCTGGCCGCTCATCCTCGCTCGGAACATTGGACTGAGGCACTGCCTTTCGTACTCCTCGGGATTCGCTCTGCGATGAAAGAGGACTTCCAGTGTACTTCGGCCGAATTGGTTTACGGTTCTCCTCTTCGTCTTCCAGGGGAATTTTTTGACCCTTCGGTTTCTCCTGCGTCTTCCGACCCTTACACTTATCTCTCTCGCCTCCGTCAGTGTTCTGCTTCGTGGAAACCTTCTGTTCCACGCCCTCACGCTTCCATACACTCTTTCATTCCGAAAGACCTCGCAACATGTACACATGTTTTCGTACGCCTCGACGCTCATCGAGCTCCGCTGCAAGCTCGATATTTGGGGCCTTACAAGGTTTTAAGTCGTCGGGAGAAAACCTTCCTTCTTCAGCTCCCTTGTCGGACGGAAGTTTTCTCTGTTGATAGGCTTAAACCTGCCATTTTTCGAATCTTCCCCGGATCCTCCGGATGATTTTGAAGAGTCTCCTCTTCTCATTCCTGTCGCGCTTCCAACACCACTTGTGCCAGATCGCCCTTCCTCTCCTACTCTTCCTACTCCTCCTTCTTCTTCCACTGACTCACCTCCACCACCTCCTTCACCTCCAGCTCCGCCTGCCTTCCACTCTCAGCGTTCTTCTGGTTCTTCCCTCTTCTTCAACTGGTGGAACCGCTCTTGGTCCACCTATTCTTCGCACTACAAAGAGTGGCAGAACGGTCCGACTTCCTCTTCGTTTTCGTCTCTAGCCGTAGCCATCTTTGGGAGGGAGTTCTGTGGCCCGGAGCTCTCCACGCTTCTCACCTACTGTAATTTCTGTACTGTGGTTTTATCGCGCAGTTTCCAGCCGCTTAGGTAGAAAGCTTATAGCTTTTCGAACCTAGCTGTGCAACGTTTTTTGTATGGTGCGTGTTAAAACTTTTTATCATCATTCATCGAATGCCATTGACCATTGTATGATAATTCGACATCTTTATTATCAACTACAATCTCCAGTGGCGTTATTTACAGGCTCTTGCCTCACAATCCTTATCATCACAGCTACAGTGATAGTGCACGGCATTTACTGTCCCAGCTTCTCTGAACCTACTTTTGTTGGCACCAGCTTTTTTAGCAGCTTCCCACTAGAACCAAGTCATCTTTATTTTTGTAATAAAAGAATACCCACAAGCCTTCTTGTACTCATTCTCCAAACAACCTCAAACAAGTGGCCCTCATTTGGCAACCATAATATATATGTACGATAAGTTGATAATTAAAATGTTTCGACTATAGAAAATTGATGACTTAAATATTTCAAAAACCGAACATTTGTCTACTTTGGGCTCTGCCCCCGTACCCCCCGACCCGTGAGTGATGATGATATTGTCGACTACTTTTCCAGTCGACGATTTTGGGGTATTCCCAATTTTTTCCAATTTCGAATTTTTTTTTTAAAGTGACATTGCCAGACGTACGATTCTTGGGAGCGTTATAAAAAAGTAAAATTTACTTACGTAATAAAATTATTATAAGAATTTATTTTTTATTTCCCAATTTTTCTTACCTAAAATTCGATAAGGATTTCAAAAATATAATCCTTTTTAATGTACGTTTAGTAGTTTTTTAGATATGTATGACTGCTAAAGTAAACTTTGGCCAATATATATATATATATATATATATATATATATATATATATATATATATATATATATATATATATATATATATATATATATATATATATATATATATATATATATATATATATATATATATATATATATATATATATATATATATATATATAACACTTTTGTAGGGCCAGTTTTTTTTTTTTTTTTTTTTTCAGCGTAACTACGAAAAAGAAATGATATGTTTGTTTGTTTTTCTGGTTAATCGACGAACGTCAAATTATTTTGTAAGAAGAAAAATAAAAAACACTTAAATTAAAAAAAAAAAAAAAAGTTTAAAATAATAGCAAAGTTTTATAAAAACTGTTTATGTGCTTTCACTGATTTATCCAGTGTATGTATTTTATCTTATTTATATAGTGTATATATTTTATATGTTTTGTAAGTTCTCCTTGCTATAGGAGTTTGTAGAGTTGGTGGGTTGTTTTTTTGTATCGATGTAACACATTTTTTTTCTAAAAGAACAAACTCCCACCTAAATCATTCTCACTTTTTAAAAATCATGGTCAAGTCAACACGTCATTAAAATGTAAAAGTTTTCGCTTGTTTATTACAAGTCTTCAAAATCAAGGTTTAAGGTATGAGTTATATATTTCTTTTTTTCAAAATCTTTCTAACTATCATTTTCATTGCCTTCTACTCAAATATATAACTCGTAACGTTCTTAATTATATGGGATTCGTATATGAAAGAACTACAAAAGCAACAAAACTTTTGAAAAAGTTCATAGTAAGTCATTCTCTATTTTTTTAATTGTAAACTAATTATGACCCTCCTCTTTCAGGTCTTTAAATAAAAGCTCAAACCCAGAGTTTTTAAAGTTTACCTTTGGACCTTTGGAAAGTCTATGGCTATTACTTTAAGTTCTGGCAACATTGAAAATATGCCAGCTTTGGTTCATCAGGTTTGGAAACTATGGTTTTGTTTGTTTTGTCCATAGTCAGTGGTTGTCACAAATGAAAGCAGTAATGGAAATTTTGTTCGTGTAGAGTTGGTCCATATAATATGGTTAATCTATGTGTCGAGTTGACTAGTTATCATAGGGGAGAGTCTTGACATTGTTTTCATTACTGAAGCATGGGTTAATGAGGCGTTTTATGAAGAATTTCTACAGGAATTTGAAATAGAAGAATACTCGTTTTGCCTATACCAATGTAGAGGAAGGAGTTTTGGAGGTCTAGCACTTTGTTAAAATCAGTATTGAATCAGTGTTAATAACTGACGTTAAAATAAATCTTGATTTGGAATCTTTGTGGGTAGATATTCTTAATTAAGCATAATAAATCATAGGATAGGATTATTTTATAGAGCTCGTTATAAGAGTCTAGTATTAAATGAAATGGTGACGGAAAGGGTTAGTCATAATGGGAGATTTTAATTTTCCTGACATTTAGTGGAATACTTTGAGTATTATGGTTAATAAAATTTTGGTATTTATAAATTAGTTAGTCTATACAACTTTTAAAGTCAGGTGGTCCAAGAACCTACAAGGTATGCAGTGTTGCTAGATTTAATATTAACAAGTATTAATATTAATATAGTAAAAGTAAGATTATTAAGAATCTATCAGAGTTTTAGTTGTGTTTTTAATATTGGAAAATAGAAATATGAGAGAACTTAGTTTTTGATGTGTTGAAAAGAGGCATGTTTTCCTTACTTCAGTTAGAAGTTCAAAAAAGAATTGAGGTTACTTTCTCTTAGGCAACCCTTTTAGCATGAGTTATTTGCTGTTGACTGGGGTGTTTTTCAAAATGAAAGAAATAATGTAGGGTGGAGTTGTCTGCAAAGAATGGATAGATGATAAAGTGTTTGAAAGAAGGTCATTAATGATTTGTTGGTAAAGTAATTGGTCTGTCAAAGGGTTAATATTATTATAAACGTTGGAATATGTGATACTGCAGTGTTAATGGATGAACTGCAGTAATAAAAATGTGAACCAAATTTAATTGTAACAAATTTTCACAGGAACCAATGTAGTAAATTTATTATTTTAGTCTAAATATTATTCTTTATTATTGTATCAAACAATAATTAAAATGGCTCAAGATAATTCTGAATCTCTTAATAATCCAGGAGAAAATGCACTCTCATCACCACAGCTTCTTCATTCTCAATTTTTGTCTTTAAGTATGGTAAGTATGCTCTTGTTTTTAAGTATCAAATATATTATTGACACCTTTTATTGTATTATAGGTAATATAAACATAATTGTCTTTGTGTTAAAAACAGCTTTCTTTTTCTTTATATCATAGCTAACATTATATGAAATTATGGTATTTCAGCAATTTACATCTCTTAACCTGGCATTTTGTTACTGAAAATATAAACTGGAAATGTAATTTATATTAAAGAAAAACTTTGAGATGGTAACTCAAATTCAATAAATTTAAAAATAAAGTACTAAAAATCATAATATAAAATATAATTAGGCCAACTACACCAAATGTGCCTTATAGCGATATAGGCAGAGAATTACACCACAAAAAATATCTATATAGACAAAAGTATGAGTTTCTTACAGCAACTTTAATATTTCTTACTTTTTCAATTTTATTCGTAATTGAAAACATTGCTCAAAGATATTTGAGATACTTAAAAAGTATATTTTAGCACTTTTTTTTTATTTATTTATTTTTTTTTTTATCATTTTAACTTTTTCATCAGCAAATAATTAAAATATTGAAATAATTATTGTGGAGGAGTAACATTTACTAGCCAATTAATATTATTTAAAAATGGAAATTCCGTAGTGCTTTTTTAACTTAAATGAATAAGAATAGTATTATAGATTTTTTTGAAATAATTTGAAGAAAAAAAAGTGATTGAACATGTGTATGGTAGGAAAAAAATTTATGCAAATCTTTCAGCATATTCCCATTGTCAAAATGACGTAATTTACCTGTAGATAGTTAAATCATCAATATTCATTGTTTTATACCATAAATTTTCATGTTGGCTGCCTCAAAAAGTCGAATTACCACAAATATCTGTAATCGTGAAACCAAATTTTTTTCATAAAAAATTATATATTTTTAGGGTTTAACTTTTTTTTTTCTACCCATGACGAGTTCATTAAATTTAACACTTACTTTTCATGTTCTTCAAATCCTTTAAGTTTGATGGTTGCCTACTCAATATATTTTTGGGGGACAGACCTTGGAAATTTTTTTGAATTTTGTCAAAAGAAAGCACCTTAAAAAGGGGAAATTTTTTTTGAATTATTGTTGTCATTTTTTAAACTTCTTTTATACAAAACATTGAAATAATGAAGACTATTCTATCAAAATAATCCAAAATTGAGAATATGAATGGTTTCTTTCATAAATTATTTTTATTAAAATGTACTTTTGAGGGTGTTTAGTTTTACCCTGTTTTACAGTGTATATATATATATATATATATATATATATATATATATATATATATATATATATATATATATATATATATATATATATATATATATATATTATATTTTATTTTTTTTTTAATACATTTACATTAAAGTTTTTATGATTTTTTTTAATTTAAGCACTGACAATCAACATTTGCCAGGTTAGGCCTATTTGCTGACTGTTAGCATTGATTTACCCTTCAAGTCCAGGGTAGGTTAAATTGAATTAGTTTGTTAGATTTAATTAACAATTTGTTAGGTCTAACAAACTAGTTTGACTTCGCCAAACCTGGACTTTTAAGGTTAAATCTAGGCTAACATACAGCAAGAAGGCTTAACCCTGATTTCACAGAATAACTGCCTGGTACATCTGGCTTTAGTAAAGTGGATGGTGTTGAGAATCCAAGTGACATTGAGAAAACCCATCATAACTCCATTCAATCTTTTCAAGTTTCTTTTTATATCATTTAGTCTTCGTAATGCTGGGGCCATCTTTTGTCCCTTTCATCTTTACATAGATGACCTCATTTTCTCTTTCTGAGTAGGAGAAACATGCATCTTACCTTTGTCAGTTCTTCCACATTCTTCATGAACATTCATTGTTTTTCTCTTGGCAAGTGCCTCTTCTTCCAATCTTCCTTAAATTTTCTTGGCTTTAGTGTTTCATCAGCGTATCAAAAATACAAGTAAGGAGCTACACCCACTACTCAAGGTCATTTTGGATGGAGAATTGAGAGGCACATTCACTGCCTGTATCATGAAAACTAGATGATGTTATAGGTGCCAGTGAACATTGAAATACCCTAATATGATAATTTCTGAGAAAGGAGAAGAGAGAATGTTCTCTGTTTTGCAGTTTAGATAGTTAAGAATTTAGTATAGTCAGTAATATAGGAGATAAATAAACAACAAATGAATTTAGACTTAGAAGGGCAAGAGAGCTTTAGCTACAAAGTGGAAAATTCAGAGGACTCCAGATTATAGACATGAGGGTAAACAAAATGAAGTGCACATAACAACCTCCTTTGGCTGAAAATTGAAGATACAGTATTAAGAAACAAAAAATGTTTTGCTATCAGAATGCTCAAGCTCCTGAGTTTCTGTCAAGAATAAGAGGTTAGGTCCAAGAGAGGTGGTGTTTAACAAAATGGAAACTGTATTGAAGGCTGCGAATGTTGCTGAAATTAATGAAGAAAATAGACCATGCAACTAGGGCAAGTCAGATTCAAAGTCTTGGTGGTACCAACCCTATATCACCTATCAATAGTTTTGTTTAGCAATGTGACTACAAAATAGACCATGCATTAGGGCAAGTCGGATGCAAAGTCTAGTCAGGACAAACCCTATATCACTTATCAATAGTTTTGTTTAGCAATGTGACTACAAAATAACTTGGTGTATTACAGATAGCAGAAAACTTAAATTTTATGACCATTGAATATTTTCAGTCTGGTTTTAACCTTCATGAATTCAGTAAAAAAAATTGGTATCAGTGTTTGGGTGGGTTAGAATTATTGGTATTTGTATCAGTATCAATTGAAATTTTGGTATCACTCCATCTCTAATATATATATATATATATATATATATATATATATATATATATATATATATATATATATATATATATATATATATATATATATATATATATATATATATATATATATATATATAATTTCAGTCTTCCGGATATGATTATGAGTTTGTTAATAAGTTAGACTCAAAATATGAATGTGCAATATGCCTCTTAGCTTTGCGCAATCCTATGCAAACCATTTGTGGACATAGATTTTGTCGAGACTGCATTCTCAGTGTTTTAAGGTAAGCAAGCTTTAGAACATAGTTACAATTTGTTGGGTGCATACCTTCAGTTTATTATTATTATTATTATTATTACTCATTATTATTAGTATCAATATTATTATTATTATGTTATAATTATTAGTAGTAGTAAGTCTCATTTTGATATATATATATATATATATATATATATATATATATATATATATATATATATATATATATATATATATATATATATATATATATATATTATTAAATAAATGTTTGAGATTACTCAAATCTATAAAATATGTAAATTATTTTTGTAGGTATTATAACATATATATTTTTAAAATGTCACTTGAAGATGGAATGAACCATTTTTTTGTTTGTATTTCTGGAACTAGATTATTATTATGTTATTATTATTATTATTATTATTATTATTATTATTATTATTATTATTTGCAAATTCCCCTGCAGAAAATGGTTTTTGCTTTGAAATCATTGCATGAATAGTTTTTTATTTTGTAGTAGTGAATTCTTTTGTGCATGCGTTTTCAAGCCACATAGCTTGCCTAGATTTAACTTGTTTTTACCTAAGTTATCTACAGACTTTGTCTATGTGACATTTTTGTGTGTAGTAATAGTAAATGTGGAATGATACCAAACTTCTCAGCTTGTCTGATACTACAAAATAATTGACATCAAGTACTGGTTTCAAAAAATTCCCATTGTCAAGTTTCAATGTCACTAAATTGCTGATGTCAATTCTGTTTATGGTGTTTGGTAATGGTAGATTTTTACCAAGTACTTGCAGAATTGGGCATATACTGAGTACTGATACTAAAAAATTATACCAATATCAAAAAAATGCTAGTACTTGACTCTTATTTTAATAGTAACCTTTTGCATGCCCCATTTTGTTTTTTTGTTTTTTTGTTTGTTTGTTCATAGTGGTTGTAGCAAAGAATGTCCTATAGATAAAAATCCTCTCAGTGAGACTGATTTATTTCACGATTCATGCATAGAAAGAGAAGTTCTAGAGCTCAGAGTTAAATGTCCAAATTCATCCTTGGGTTGTAGATCTCAAGTTGACCTTAGGTATATTGAAGATCATATACATGCATGTGTTTATCAGGTATATATATATATATATATATATATATATATATATATATATATATATATATATATATATATATATATATATATATATATATATATATATATATATATATATATATATAACGGTATATAAAATACCATGTTTTGGTTGTTAATATTTTCTTTAATATTGAGAAAGTACTAAAGCTTTATTAATATTTTATTTCTAAGCTTTTAAAATTTCTCGCCCTCTTTTCCTAAGCCTGTTCTTTGTCCTAATGAATGTTCAGTTACTGTGATGCACAAAGAACTCGAAGAACATATTACCAATCACTGTTTAAACCGACTGAGCAAGTGTCAATTTTGTAACAAAACCTATTTTTACAATGTTGAACAGGTAAGTCATGTAATCGTATCTATAAGTTGCATAATAATTTAAACTTGTGATAATATAATTGCTTCATTTATTTTTTAAATACTTAAGGCATGCTGCGCACATACTGGGTGACTTGGTCACCAGCAATTAAGGGGATCCTCATACCGCATGTTCGTCACTTTTTGGGGTGTAAATTTATTAGAAAACAATTTTCTTTTTTTCATCAGTTTTATAGCAGAATCTATGCCGATTCCAAATCTGTAATCAGTTTTTTAAAATTCCAAGCGTTTCCTGAGAAAAAGACTTTTAAAGTGACACCTGTCGAATGACCTTGAAAAACGGCGAATTACTCATGTCCACCAAAAAAATTCTTTTTCTATAGTTCTATAATTGTTTTTCCATGTTCTTTTAGCAAATTTTCTGCTGATTCTAAATGTGTAATTAGTTTTACATATTTTCCATATGGTTACTGAGATATGACCACTCAAAAAATCTCAAAGGGGGACTCCCAATGGAAAGACCCTAACTTTTGGGGGGAAATATATATATATATATATTTTTTTTTTCATCAATTTTATAGTAAAGAATTGTTGCAATCTACAACAGCTGTTATAAAATGACCGTAAAGGAAATCAGTGAGAATGCCACAAATAGAAGGATAAATTCCAAAAGAGGGATGTTAAGAATTCAAAGCTTTTTTCTTCAAGACTCAATTGAAGGCTTTCAAAAATATCCAGCACCAAAACAAAAGATTCAATGAAATAACAAAGAGATGAGGACCAAGAGTCAGAGAGAAAGGAAAAAGATTGCCAGTAGAGCGTTTTTTACAAAAGTCACACAGGCGATCATAGATAACAGAAGAATTGAGATATTTTCAAAATCTACATGTTAAGGATAGATTCTAAAACTTTTGATAGAATAGGGGGTTTAAAAAAAATTGGAACATATATATATATATATATATATATATATATATATATATATATATATATATATATATATATATATATATATATATATATATATATATATATATATATATATATATATATATATATATATATATATATATATATATATATATTATTATTATTATTAGGTTCACTTAACTGAGTGCCCTGGTGTAAAAATTAATTGCGAATTATGTGGACATTCCTTACGAAGAGGAGATTTAGGAGAACATAAAAAGGAGTCATGCCCATATGGAGAAGTTATTTGTAGCTTTGCTGAACATGGATGTCCTTACAAATCTAGGAGACATGATATGAAGAAGCATGAGAAAGAAGCACTGGAACATCACCTTCAGGTAAGAAGATAAATAAGTTTTGTTTGACTTAATGGAATATTTTTCATTACTTCTTTTAGTAAATAAATAAATAAATTTTAATATTCACACTGAATGTAACACTGGTCTGCAACATTTTAGAGGTCTAAGGTTTATCAATGGTTCTGATATGTTTATTTTGCATGCAGATTTCAAAAATGTATCTCATTTTCCTCAATCAGGTCAAGTTTTTGTGCTATTTAAATTTTTAGGAGAAAAGAATTGACTGATTTAAAATTCAAAACATATTTAATACCAAATATTAGCTTTACCTTATCTGAAAATGTACAAAATACATATAAAAATATGTGGACAATCACAATCAAGTGTAAAAGTAAAGAATAAAAAGACAAAAGGGAAAAAGTTATTGCAGGAATAAATGGTTTTGGTTTTCGCTTCTGGAATGTCTCTCTTGAAGCACCAGCAGTAAAGAAAAGTAGTCATTCCTTAATAGAATCATGGTTTAGGATTCAGAATTTGAAATTGTTAGCATATTAAAATATATTCTCTTTTCAATTTCATTCAATTTCACTAAAAAATTTTCAATAATTATTTTGGAAGTTTGTTAATAGTTTTTATAAATTTTAATAGTTTTTAAACAATTATTTTAAAGTTTTGAAAGAAGTGAAAGATTTTTATACTTGATAGTATTTTAAAGTTTTTATTAAGGCTTTTAAAGAAAAACACTTTCTTGTTTGTAAATAATTGTGTTGAGAATTTAATTTCTATGTGATGAATTTTGAGAAATAAATTTCAGTAACTTTTTTGAGATGTCTTTAAGAAGAAATAGATTGGATTTAGAAATACAAAACCTTGAATGAGTTGCTGTGAAATTTTTAAAATTGTAGTTCCATACATTCAATAATTAATAGATGTAAATTTAATATTTCAATGTTATATTTAAAAAGGAAAAAAAATAAAAGAATTGATCAGTTTTTTAATATTTGATCAAAAAGTATATATATATATATATATATATATATATATATATATATAATATATATATATATATATATATATATATATATATATATATATATATATATATATATATATATATATATATATATATATATATATATATATATATATATATACTCGGTGAATTATTATTATTTAGGTTTAGGAGAGAATTACATATGTGCACGTTATACGTGCGCTTAAGTACCTCCCACACCCTCGGTTTTGACATCTCTTCTTGACAAGGTTTCCCTCTATCCAGCCTTCTGGCCTTTTATGTCAGTTGTGTCTCCTACTTTCAATTGCCTAAATGTTCCTCTAAACTCTGTGTTACCTTACTTTTAACGACGAGAACTCAGATCTCTGGATGTGTAAGACATCTCTGTTGGTTTTGCAATTCAGTCGCCACCTAACCCAACTCTTTTTAAGTATTATTCTAGAGAATAATTTGCATGTAAAATAGAAAGCATATCCATATTTATATTTTTTCCTGACAAGTTTCGTCTTCAAACTTAAGATTAAAATTTTGGAAAGAGAATAATTTTGATTTGTAATGAAATTAAGATTTAAAACTTTTTTTTTTTTTTAAATATTTCAAATAAAGTTTAAACTACATAACGTTTAATACGTTAATTTTCATGTTTATTTTATTTCTAATATGGAAGGTGTCCTGGATTTTAGTTTTTAAACTATACATGATGAATAGTGTTGGAAATGTGCAAAAAATATATAATTATTATTTTTAAATAGACTCACCTGAGAGAGTGTTACGCATACAACCCTTCAAACCCACAGGGCCTATCTTATCTCATTCATGAAACCTGGGGCTATTTACACGAACTCTGGACTAGACAAAGCACTAATAGATCTTAAGGTTATGTTAAATTTAGGCAGGTTGGTAGTTTCAATTCTAGTATACAAGCAAATACAACTTTTTGCTTAAAAACAAAATCAATCCTTTACCGAATTGAGCGCTATCACAAGTGTCTCAAATTATTTGTTATAAAAAAAAACCTCTTCTCTTTTTATATAAATTCTCGGCTTTGATAATTTATTTTACCACACATCTTTTAGGCTCATAAAATAAAATTTGATTTGGTTAATCTAATTTTAATAAATTTACATTTAAATTGTAAAAACTAAATATTAAAATATATTTTTGGGTTCCTTTCTCTATACTCAAAGTATTCACAAAGAAATGAAAAAGGGCATTTTGCACTTGCTTTATAAGCAAAAAAATTTCAAAATATTACTCATCCTTTTATTGTGAGTTTTTCAATTCAAAGAATCTACTCTTCTTCTTCTTGAACCAGGTTTGGCTTTAGATCTAGATCCAAATTTTACAGAGCTTAAATAATTTGTGAATAAAAAAAAAGAAAAATACCATTAGAATATAGTTAAAGTATTTTTATTTTCATTTGGCCAGTGCAGTAAATTAATGTTTCTTAATTATATAATTATAAGAATGCCAAGTTTATGGCAGAGCGTAAGATAAAAGTCTTTGCTCCATAGATATAATATAAGGTCTGAGCTATGAGCAAGCTCAAAAATTGGGTAAAAACCACTTCTTTCAATTTTCTTGAACAACAGAAAATTTAAGGAGTAGAGTTGGTGACATAACTCAACTTTACTGAAGTAGTGACGGGAACGGGACCTTGTAGCTATATCAGTTATGGTTTAATTTATTTAAATTTTAATTTAACTTTAAATATATTTGATTTAAAATCAGATTTATGAATCAAACTTTATTTGAGTAATTTTAAAATTTTCAAACATTACAGTTATCAAATAAAATAAAATAAAATGTAAATTTTATTATACAAAAAAGAAAAGAAAGAGTTAACTCTTTGTACAAAAATTAACATGCAAATTTGTTATAATTCTTTTATATTTAATAAGTAAAATATTCTTGTTTGAACCTTTTCTGAATTTTTTATTGTGATTTTCTTGGAAAATTTAATTGTTTGACCTTTTATTATATACTGTTGCATGTATATAAATAGAATAGGATTGTTGAGCAGTAAAGTTAGTTGCATATGCCATTACCCTCATCCGTTCTATACATGTCAAATTTGTAGAATTATGCAGTACATATTTAGCAAAGAAAAAAAATTGAGGAAAAAAAATAAAAATAAAAAAACAGCTGTAAAAAAATTTCAGGCACCTGTTTCATATTACTGGAATCTGCTAAATTTCGTAGAGTCCCCGTGTTCCGGACTATATATATATATATATATATATATATATATATATATATATATATATATATATATATATATATATATATATATATATATATATATATATATATATATATATATTTTTATACACTACACCATATCCCGCAAGATGCAGGGTGGCGGCGGCTGCAGAAACTTCAAATTTCTGCAACCGTACATGGGATAAAAATACTGGAAAAAAGGTTCCCAGCCTTTAGAACCTATATATATATATATATATATATATATATATATATATATATATATATATATATATATATATATATATATATATATATATATATATATATATATATATATATATATATATATATATATATATATATATATATATATATATATATATATATATATATATATATATATATATATATATATATATATATATATATATATATATATATATATATATAAATATGGTTAGGTACAGGTTAAAATTAACTTCTCTTTTTCAACATACAGAGCAATTGTGAGCTTCAAAGAGAAACGAGTGTGTTTTATTAATGTATCCTGTGAAGTTTTAAAACGCAAAATAAATGCGGCAGTAAAAATGTTTAGTAGTAAGGTAAAATTAATTTATGGAGCCTTTTTAAAAGTAATGGTGAATTATATTTTTCAGCTTCTTTCTGTAGCCTACAAAAAAATCAACACGTTCGTGCTTGATCTATATAGGAATGTTGGCCAGGTTGCCTCAGGAACTTTTACACGTCAACCTAGTCTTCGCAGTCAAATCTCGCAGTCTTCTATTGTTGAAGGACAAACTAGCCCAGGAAATCCGGAAAAAACACTTGAAGGTACTCTGTTAGGTAGTGTTGGTAGTCAGCAAGTACCTCTAAACAATTTATTTAATTCATTTGATGAAAAACAAGAGAGAGAGTCGAATTGTAGTACACCCACACTACAAAATACAAATGATTATCAAATGGTAGAAAAGGTTGACTTCAAAGGTGCTGCAAGAAATGGTTCAATACAGAGTGGGAAAATAGTTTTAAAAGGGGCCGAGTGTGATCAGAAATCTATCGAAGTTAATGCCGGATCTCCTTCTTCAGATCAAAGACACTTACTTCAGAATCTCAGTAATAAATGTACTGACGTAGAACAAAGAATTTTAGGAGAAATAATAAGAGTGGATAATCTTGTCAAAAAAATCGATAGAATAACACAAAACATGCGCACTATTTCAATGGAAATGAATGGCAAGTTCTGCAATGGTAAATTTGTTTGGAAAATACCAAATTTTTCTGAAATACTAGCAATGATGAAAGAAAAAAACAGATGGTTTTATAGTTCTCCATTTTACAGTTCCCAGTTTGGTTACAGATTCTGCTTGAGGATAAATGTTACAGTTACTGATGGGGACCCTTATCTTAGTTTACATATTCACACGATGCAAAGTGAAAATGATGATTTTCTTGCATGGCCCTTCTCGGGTGTGATAACACTAATGATTCTTGATTGCAGCGAATCCATAAAGAAAAGCAATTTTATTGAATGCATGGAAATTGAGAGTCCTTACGAAGCTTTTCAGAGACCAAAAGCGATACGTAGTATCAAAGGATATGGCTTTAAAGAATTTATATCTGTTAGTCAAATTCTTAAGCCTCATCAGGGTTGTGAGTATATCACAAATGACACACTTTATTTAAAGGCCTTAGTTGAACACAAAGAGAGAAGAGTTAGTCAATAAAAATAATAATAATATTATTATTATTATTGAATGAAGACATTAGGTATACAAATATTGAAAGAAGGAAAAGTAAAAAATTATTTTCCTATTATTAGCTTTAGTATTATCATTGGTAATTGTTAGCAATGTTAGTTTCTAGAATTAATAGGAATATGTGATAAGATTAGAATTTAGAAATGTAAGTTTTTAATAATTTCTGTTTTCAAAGTTTAATTATGAAAAAGTTTGGAAATATTTAAACTATATATATATATATATATATATATATATATATATATATATATATATATATATATATATATATATATATATATATATATATATATATATATATATATATATATATATATATATATATATATATATATAGTTTGAATAGTTATGGATAAAAGGAAATAATGTATATTTATAAGTTTACGGTCAATGAAATTTATATCTTCTGTTGTCGTTAGGAAGCTGCCATATTGCTGAGAATATCATTGAAAACAAACTTACAATGTTACAGTTACTGATGGGGGGGACCCCTATCTTAGTTTATTTAATACATGGAAATAGAGAGACCTTATAAAACATTTCAAAAACCAAAAGCGATATGTAGTATCAAAGGATATTATTATAATAATAATAATAATATAATAATAATATAAATAGACACATCTATCAACTTCTCTTTAATTTTAAGGTGTTGAAAATTGAAAGTTTAAAAATTTTTAAAAAGATGATAATGATGATAATAATAATATATAATTATTATTAGTGTATTAGGAGTTAAGAAAAATGTATGGAAATTAATTAACAATAAATAAAACTGATAATTTTACAGAATAAAAACGCTACAAAAGTTAACATATGATTACTATTGTTATTTAAAAACATATAGAAATTGGACACTTCATTTTAATATATATATATATATATATATATATATATATATATATATATATATATATATATATATATATATATATATATATATATATATATATATATATATATATTTGGTTTTAATTTCCTCACTAACTGTGATGTGATTCCCCTGATTCAAAGCTCATAATTTTAAAAAAAAAAAAAATTTTAAATAAATACACAATGCAAAATGAAAATGACGATTTTCTTGTTTGGCCCTTCTCAGGTATGATGACACTAATGATTCTTGATTGCAGCGAAATCATAAAGAAAAGCAATTTTATTGCAATGTAGTTTTCTTGATTTTTGCTTTTGTTTTGTGTTTTTTGGACTCCTTTGAAGTGTTGAATCCACTTACTCGGTTTCTCGGTTTATACTTTGCAAAATTCTCATATCGAAGTTTCCCCCCCCCCTCCCCAACATCATTTTTTATCTTTTATAAGTGTCTTTAAATCCGCTCTCAGAACATATAAATATGTTTACAGTGTTATTACTCTTTCCATTAAGAAACACCAACTTGTCTTCAATGGCTTATAGTAAGATTTCAATACAAGTTTCTTCCAGTTTTCTGTTTGGTTTTTCATCTATTAATTTGTCTTTTTCTTTTTCGTGACTACTATTTTTACTTTTAAAATACACAATAATGTTTTTGTTATTATGTCATTGGTGTATTAGTGAATAAACTATTTAAGCTATTCATTATCGTTTTTTTTATTACATGAGGGAAGTAGTTAATTACATTTTGAGTAATTCTTTTAACTTTTAAATTAAAGAGAGTCCAATTATATCGTAATGTTATAATTAAAGGAGTGAAGGTGTTAAAATTAAGGTATGTTCCTTTACTATTATTATTATTATTATTATTATTATTATTATTATTATTATATACACATCTATCAACTTCTCTTTAATTTTAATTAAAATTATTAACAAATAGGAAGTAAATAAGTTTTATCTTTTTGTGTTTTCAAAAGAAATATTTTAAGCCATTTATATTTTCCATATTCTTTTTAAGCTCTTGAATGTATCCTCGATCATTAAATATTACAGAAGTGTCGTCGATATATCGCTTGTAAGATTTCCTCTGACTAATTATTTTATTTTTTTTATTTTTTCCTTTTTTTTTTTAAACTTAAAAGTTAGAAGAATTACTAAGAATTAGTTTTAGTATCAACTTCCCTCAATATATAATGAGAAAAAGGCAAAAAATACCTTTAATAATTATTTATTTACCAGTAGCCCAAATGACATAAAAAAAAGCAATAACATCATAGTCTTTTGTGCATGTACTAGTATTGTTATTGTTATTATTTGTTTGGACTGGGACAGTCTCGATAGGCCCTTGTGGCTTCTAACTGTCTCTAGTTTCCTATGTTCCTATAGTATATTGTAAGACCAATAATGTTAGTTGCAGAAGATAAAAGCTATGTTTAAAAAAATGTCAAAATGAATAACTAGCAAATAATTTTTATTAAGATATTAAATTTCATTGAAATTGAGCGCTTTCCTACTCATGTAGCACTATCGAATGGAGCTTGTAATAACTTTGTACACAGAATTATATATTCTGAAATTGGATTTAAACGCCTCTTATATCTGATACAAAATGAATTCCCGCAATATTTGATTGTCTCAGCAGAGTATAAGAAAAGAAAATTATTTCGAAGAACACAAGAATTTAGACAGCAATAGGAAAGAGAGTTTGATTATAAGAGCAGGAAGTTAATTTTATGAACTTCAATTAGGAGAATCATTGTTACCAAAAACTTAATTAGAATTTGTTATTAAATATAATGAAATGTTCATGGCTTTTTTAAAATGTTTTCAGAAAACAAAATGTAATCGATTGTTAACTTTTGTGACTTTAAAACTAATTTTATTTATTTATTTATCTATTTATTATTGTTATTAAAATAATAGTAATATTCATCATATATATTCAATAGTAATATTGCCGTAATATTTTTGAACATAGAGCAAAAAATATTAATACACCTATGTCCGTGTAATGTAAAATCAGGACAACGTTAGTAGTTACTTGCATATAGTGAAATTTAAAACACTTCTGAACCATGCATTTAAATAACTGAATTTATTCTTAAACCTTTTTGTGTAATAATATATATATATATATATATATATATATATATATATATATATATATATATATATATATATATATATATATATATATATATATATATATATATATATATATATATATATATATATATATATATATATATATATATTATTATTATTATTATTATTATTATTATTATTATTATTATTATTATTATTATTATTATTATTATTATTATTATTATTATTATTATTATTATTATTTATGCTGCGATTATATATTATGTAAACCTGTATGCAATATCCATTTATTTTGCAATATGTAATGATTTGTGATACACTTCTGTTTTGCAATCTGTAAAAATTGTGCAATTACTATTTAGTGATAATTTAAAATGGTTAAACAAATGTCTACCATGGCAGAATATCTTATCAGGGAAATTTAAAAAACTTCGTAAATGATTGTTATTGATTTCCTTGTATTTCATTTATATAGGTTTGGTTTCTCCGATGTCATTAGACATTCTACACTAATTATTCTTAGTAATTTAATAAGTTATGTAATGAGTGCAAAAATTAAGTAATTTTTCAAGACAAATGATATTATAGTATAATCTCTTCCAAATCTACTTTTTAACATTGGTTGCAATATTGAATAGATACTAAACTGAATACTTATATTTAAGAATTGTCAACGTCTTCCATTTTTAAGTTTCCAATTGCTTAAGAAAAAGAAGGTGTGTAAATTAAGGTAATTTTGTTTTAGAAGAAGGTATAAAAATTATGATAATTCGGTTATTGCCAATTTTTTTATGGATTTGAACTTTAGATCTTTGGATGGTTCTATATTTTTTTTTCTTTTTGCATCTTTAATATTGCTAATTTTTTAGTAGTCATTTATTTTTATCATTGAATATATATATATATATATATATATATATATATATATATATATATATATATATATATATATATATATATATATATATATATATATATATATATATATATATATATATATATATATATATATATATATATATATATATATATATATATATATATATATATATATATATATATATATATATATATATATATATATATATATATATATATATATATATATATATATATATATATATATATATATATATATATATATATATATATATATATATATATATATATATATATATATATATATATATATATATATATATATATATATATATATATATATATATATATATATATATATATATATATATATATATATATATATATATATATATATATATATATATATATATATATATATATATATATATATATATATATATATATATATATATATATATATATATATATATATATATATATATATATATATATATATATATATTATTTATAGATTACTAAAGGTAACCGTAATCTTGGTTTTATTCTTTCTTAATCCCTTGTTGAGCTTAAAATGTATCCGACAATTGAAGTTTTATTAATTTAACATTGAACAGTTATTTATTAATAGATTATTATTAAAACACAATTACTTAATGGTTGAGCTTTCGTGCTCTTAACTGAGTCACATCTTCAGAACTAACCAAGAATGGACGGTCGACATCTTCAAGTACATTTGTATTGTCATGGATAATTTTTTGAAATTCTGGCAACTATGATATTTTTCTTAAGACTTCTCGCAAGGACGACGAATGTTTGAAAAAAGTGTTCATACTATCATCTATAATATGCTCTCCGGGTGTAAGGTTAATGTTGGGTGTGTTTTTAATTAAATATGATTCGATGAATTTTCTAGTGTGTGTGTTTTGGATGTGTTTTATTAGTTCTGCTTTTTTAAGGTTAGGATTATGGTTGAAAGTATGTCTATGGTTGGTAAGAGATGAGTTTTTATTATCATATCGTAAATCTAATGAGTGTTGGTAAATTCTTCTTTTGAAGTCATTTGTTTCTCCGATATATTTCAAATTGCATTGGTCGCAGGGAATTGTGTATATTCCGATGTTGTCATCTATTGTATTGATATTTGGTTTTAAAATTGATTTTAAATTTATGGCGTTTGATTTGACTGTACGTATATTGGTGGGTAAACTATTTTTGGTGTCGTGAGGGTTTAGGTTTGGTGTTGGTAGTATGTTTGTGTGTTTTTCTTTTTGTGTGGTGGTATTATAATATTTCTTTTTGGCTTTTTTAAGAGATTTTTTGATGTTAGTATTTGGATATTGTAGATTTTTGAAAACCTTTTCCAGAAACTTTATTTCGTCTGGTAAGAAGATGGGGTCACTTAATTTATGTGCACGAAGGAATAAGTTGCTTAAAACGGCTGTTTTTGTTGATGAATCGTGATATGAGTACCAGTGTATGTATGATGGGTTTGCTGTTGGTTTTCGGTAAATTTTGAATGTAGGGGAAGAAGTAGTCCAGGATATTAAAATGTCTAGAAACGGAATGCTGTTGTTTATAGGGTTTTCAACTGTAAATTTAATATTTGCGTGTAGGTTGTTAATAAATTCCAGTATATGTTGTGTGTTGATATTCTTAGGAATTAGTGCAAACACGTCATCTACGTAACGTAACCAAATGATGTTAGGAAATTTTGGAAAGATATGGTAATATTCTAGGAGTTCCATGCATAAATTACTGAATATGGGGGAGAGAGGGGAACCCATACTAAGTCCGGAAATTTGTTTATAGAAACTATTATGGAATTTAAAGTATGCGTGATCCAATGTAAGGAGTATTAAGTTTTTGATAGTGTTGAAAGGTATACTAAAGTTTATATTGTGTTCTGTTGTAAATTTTTCTAATAACTGAATGGTGAAATCTATTGGTACATTGGTGAAAAGGGAAACTACGTCGAAACTGACAGGGTTGAAGGATGAAAAGTTTTTGTTTCTAATGCGTGATATAAATTCTTCAGTATTTTTGATGTGTGAGGTAGAGATTGTTCCTATTAATGGTTTAAGTATATTGGCTAGCCATTTTGAGAGTTTATACGTAGTGCAATTTACATTAGATATGATGGGGCGTAGGGGTATGTTGGGTTTATGAATTTTTGGAATTGCGTAAAACTGTGACAGATTGGGTAAATATGAAGTGAGATTTTGTGTGAGATGTGTGTGATCTTTAAGTAGTGTTTTAACTTGTTTGTTAAATGAGCTTTGTGAGTGTTTAAGTGGGTTATTTGTGCATTTTGTATATGTATTTGTGTCATTTAACAAAGAGAGTGATTTATTGATGTAGTCATTGGTGTTTTGTATAACAATGTTATTTCCTTTGTCTGAGCGTGATATTACAATGTTGTGGTTGTTGTGTAATTTATATAGTGTGTGATGGAATCTGCGAGGGTATACCATGTTACTTACATTGATATGTGTTAATTGGAGTAGTATTCCAAAAAGGACGTCATGGTTGATGTTGCTTGAGGTAGACTTTTTCCAATTGTTGAAATTTTGATATAATTTTATCCACGGGTCCATGTTTTGCATTGAGAATGAAAGTCCGTATCCTAATAGAGTTTTTTCATCATCGGTGAGTGGTTGATTGGAGAGATTTATAATTATATCATGATTAGATGCGGTGGTCCATTTACTATTCTTAAATAAATATTCCAATTTTTTATTGTGTTTATTTTTCCTATGAGTAGTTTTTGTTTTCATGTTCACATGAGCAAAGTCAATGAGTGAACTAAGCAGGTAATGATTATTAGACTTCTGGTAAAATTGTCTCTGAAAATCGGCAAATTTTTTCTTTGTAATGTAAAAAGCTCTATTTACTTTTTGTTCAGCAACTTGAATATGATGTTTTAAAATGTCTTCATAAATTTGAGGAAATGGAGAATCCTCGAAGATCTTTAAATTTCTTGTGACGAAGCTCTTTGGTATGATTCTATCTGCGAGGCAGGATTTTAGAAATTGTAAATTGCATTTTTGTAGATTTGCACTGCTCAATTGATCTTGGTATTTGTAGTAAGATCTTTTTAGTAGTCGAGATACTTCAATAAGTTGAAAAGCTTCGATATTACCGGGAGGAAAGAAAAGTAAAAAGTTCAAGTTGCTGAACAAAAAGTAAATAGAGCTTTTTACATTACAAAGAAAAAATTTGCCGATTTTCAGAGACAATTTTACCAGAAGTCTAATAATCATTACCTGCTTAGTTCACTCATTGACTTTGCTCATGTGAACATGAAAACAAAAACTACTCATAGGAAAAACAAACACAATAAAAAATTGGAATATTTATTTAAGAATAGTAAATGGACCACCGCATCTAATCATGATATAATTATAAATCTCTCCAATCAACCACTCACCGATGATGAAAAAACTCTATTAGGATACGGACTTTCATTCTCAATGCAAAACATGGACCCGTGGATAAAATTATATCAAAATTTCAACAATTGGAAAAAGTCTACCTCAAGCAACATCAACCATGACGTCCTTTTTGGAATACTACTCCAATTAACACACATCAATGTAAGTAACATGGTATACCCTCGCAGATTCCATCACACACTATACAAATTACACAACAACCACAACATTGTAATATCACGTTCAGACAAAGGAAATAACATTGTTATACAAAACACCAATGACTACATCAATAAATCACTCTCTTTATTAAATGACACAAATACATATACAAAATGCACAAATAACCCACTTAAACACTCACAAAGCTCATTTAACAAACAAGTTAAAACACTACTTAAAGATCACACACATCTCACACAAAATCTCACTTCATATTTACCCAATCTGTCACAGTTTTACGCAATTCCAAAAATTCATAAACCCAACATACCCCTACGCCCCATCATATCTAATGTAAATTGCACTACGTATAAACTCTCAAAATGGCTAGCCAATATACCTAAACCATTAATAGGAACAATCTCTACCTCACACATCAAAAATACTGAAGAATTTATATCACGCATTAGAAACAAAAACTTTTCATCCTTCAACCCTGTCAGTTTCGACGTAGTTTCCCTTTTCACCAATGTACCAATAGATTTCACCATTCAGTTATTAGAAAAATTTACAACAGAACACAATATAAACTTTAGTATACCTTTCAACACTATCAAAAACTTAATACTCCTTACATTGGATCACGCATACTTTAAATTCCATAATAGTTTCTATAAACAAATTTCCGGACTTAGTATGGGTTCCCCTCTCTCCCCCATATTCAGTAATTTATGCATGGAACTCCTAGAATATTACCATATCTTTCCAAAATTTCCTAACATCATTTGGTTACGTTACGTAGATGACGTGTTTGCACTAATTCCTAAGAATATCAACATACAACATATACTAGAATTTATTAACAACCTACACGCAAATATTAAATTTACAGTTGAAAACCCTATAAACAACAGCATTCCGTTTCTAGACATTTTAATATCCTGGACTACTACTTCCCCTACATTCAAAATTTACCGAAAACCAACAGCAAACCCATCATACATACACTGGTACTCATATCACGATTCATCAACAAAAACAGCCGTTTTAAGCAACTTATTCCTTCGTGCACATAAATTAAGTGACCCCATCTTCTTACCAGACGAAATAAAGTTTCTGGAAAAGGTTTTCAAAAATCTACAATATCCAAATACTAACATCAAAAAATCTCTTAAAAAAGCCAAAAAGAAATATTATAATACCACCACACAAAAAGAAAAACACACAAACATACTACCAACACCAAACCTAAACCCTCACGACACCAAAAATAGTTTACCCACCAATATACGTACAGTCAAATCAAACGCCATAAATTTAAAATCAATATTAAAACCAAATATCAATACAATAGATGACAACATCGGAATATACACAATTCCCTGCGACCAATGCAATTTGAAATATATCGGAGAAACAAATGACTTCAAAAGAAGAATTTACCAACACTCATCTAGATTTACGATATGATAATAAAAACTCATCTCTTACCAACCATAGACATACTTTCAACCATAATCCTAACCTTAAAAAAGCAGAACTAATAAAACACATCCAAAACACACACACTAGAAAATTCATCGAATCATATTTAATTAAAAACACACCCAACATTAACCTTACACACGGAGAGCATATTATAGATGATAGTATGAACACTTTTTTCAAACATTCGTCGTCCTTGCGAGAAGTCTTAAGAAAAATATCATAGTTGCCAGAATTTCAAAAAATTACCCATGACAATACAAATGCACTTGAAGATGTCGACCGTCCATTCTTGGTTAGTTCTAAAGATGTGACTCAGTTAAGAGCACGAAA
>SEYY01001510.1:5000-10981 GCA_009176605.1 Armadillidium nasatum | reverse complement strand
AGAAATGTTTAAATTGAATTTATTTAATTATATATCATCATAAGCTGCAGATCTATTGCAATTTCTAATAATAGATTCATATAAAAAATTGTTTAACGCAAATAAAAATTGTTCAGAAAAACAATTAAAAACTCTCTTCAGTTAGATTGAGCCATCAAAATATGAAGTTCTATATATTAATGTGGAAATGTGCTTCGACAGATAATCATAGCTTGTTAATAAAGTCCTTTTCCTCGTTTATCTTTCCAATCTTTTATCTCATTAAGTGGTCGTTGGGTTTCAGTTCCTAGACAATCTGGAACTTCTACGAATGGTAATACAAGTCCTGTACCAGTATTCTTCGAACACTTGAGAGCTTTGCAATTGTAAAGACACGCCATGTAAACTCATTGAGCGATGTGACCTTTCATTTGCAGCAGCTCCAACAGTCTCAGTATTCTTTATCTTAAGAACAGGTTGAACACAGCCTGAAGGTTACTTTTTTTTAATTCTGAATGTGTTTCTTCAAATTACCTCTCCATCTGTTAAACTTCGTTTGCTTTCGGAACACGAGAGTGGTGTTCTTATAAAAATTTCGACGAAATTCTTTCGTGCATCCTCTACAGTCTATACTCGCATTGTTTTTTATAAAAAGCCTTGATAAAAAAAAGAATGTTGCTCACCACTCTAAGTATCCATGATAACTAAGTGGTAAGGTAGTCTGAATTGAATTTTAGAAGTTACTTAGAACTAACAATTGCCAAGAGATAAGGAAAATAATTTTCAAAATTTACTATTTCTCAAAACCACCCTTATACTTATATATATATATATATATATATATAATATATATATATATATATATATATATATATATATATATATATATAATATATATATATATATATATATATATATATATATATATATATATATATATATATATATATATTATATATATATATATATATATATATATATATATATATATATATATATATATATATATATATATATATATATATTATATATTGATAGATAGATAGATAAAAAAAACTAAGCTATTCAATAAAAAGTAAATATCAATAAATTGAACAGTATTTGATACTTTTTTTATTTTCCTTTTTTCCCTTTTTTTTATTGGTACAAAAGTATTAAAATAATTCAGTTTTGTAATTAAAGTTGAAAATAAAAAAAAATAACTAAAAATTGAAGAGTTATTGTAATGAAGATTCTTTTTCATTAAACCATAAATTTTTTACTGTCATTTAATGATTTCATGTCTAAATAAAAACGGAGAGGGAGTCGGAGCCAGAGTTGGAGCCAGAGTCGGAGTCAGAGTCGGAGTCAGAGTCGGAGCCAGAGTTGGAGCTAGAGTTGGAGACAGAGTCTCAGCCAGAGTCTCAGCCAGAGTTGGAGCCAGAGTCGGAGCCAGAGTTGGAGCCAGAGTTGGAGCCAGAGTCGGAGTCAGAGTCGGAGCCAGAGTCGGAGCCAGAGTTAGAGCCAGAGTTGGAGCCAGAGTTGGAGCCTGAGTTGGAGCCAGAGTCGGAGCCAGAGTTGGAGCCAGAGTTGGAGAGAGTCGGAGTCAGAGTTGGAGAGTCAGAGTTGGAGCCAGAGTTGGAGCCAGAGTCGGAGCCAGAGTCAGAGCCAGATTCGGAGCCATATTTGGAGACATAGTCGGAGCCAGAGTCAGAGCCAGAGTTGGAGCCAGAGTTGGAGCCAGAGTTAGAGCCAGAGTCGGAGCCATATTTGGAGCCAGAGTCGGAGCCAGAGTTGGAGACAGAGTCGGAGGCAGAGTCAGAGCCAGAGTTGGAGACAGAGTCGGAGCCAGAGTCAGAGCCAGAGTCGGAGCCAGAGTCAGAGACAGAGTTAGAGTCGGAGCCATAGTTGGAACCAGAGTCGGAGCCAGAGTTGGAGCCAGAGTCGGAGCCAGAGTCAGAGCCAGAGTTGGAGCCAGAGTCGGAGCCAGAGTCGGAACCAGAGTCGGAGCAGGATAGCTTTGTAATGAAGTATTCAGAAAAGAATAATTTTGAAGTGTTGGAATCGGAGCACGAACCGGAGCCGGAGTCGAAGCTTGACTGAGACTAAGTAGGAGCTGTAAATTCATTTACCGGTCCCCCAGTCGTTATATATATATATATATATATATATATATATATATATATATATAGTATATATATATATATATATATATATATATATATATATATATATATATATATATATATATATATATATATATATATATATATATATATATATATATATATATATATATATATATATATATATATTATATATATATATATATATATATATATATATATATATAATATATGACGGTGTGTGTGTGTGGCAACATGTATTTATTAAAAGAAATGCAAATATTTGAAATGATATTTAAAACTACAATATGAAGGAAATATAAAGTCAGTTGGAAAGCGTGCAGTGCTAATAACTCAAAGGTCTCGGGTTCTATTCCCTCAAAAAGCCATTCTAATCTTAGAGAAACAAACAGATACAAATGAATGTATTTCAAGCTTGAACTGAAATACAGTTAAGTAAAGGGAACCTTTGTGCATAGATTAATAATTGAGGCAAATGATAAGCGAAAAGTAAATGTTGAGAATAAAATTTTCCAACAATTTATAAAATGTATTAAAAAGAATTCAAAAAGGTTATATTATAATTATATCATTATTATTATTGCTTTCTTTGCATTGTATATATACTATATATTATTTTATTTATAATATATATATATATATATAATAGTATAGATATATATATATATATATATATATATATATATATATATATATTATATATATATATATAATATATATATATATACAAATATATATATATATATATATAATATATATATATATATATATATAATATATCATATATATATATATATATATGATTTTTCATTTAGTAAATATAAAAATAAAAATTCAATTTTGATTTTAAAACAGATAAAATAAAATAATCAAATTTTATTTATCTCCAAAACATTCCATTTCGTATAATCTCTTCTGTCCGAATTTTCCAAAATCATATCTACTGTTTGTTTTAAATACAATCGCTTTATCGAAAAACCTATTTTCATTGGGACAGAGATACCCAAAAGGTCTTCGAGAACATTTCCTTATTATTAAAAGCTAGATAAAACTCTTTACATCACA
This sequence comes from Armadillidium nasatum, assembly GCA_009176605.1. Lineage (NCBI taxonomy): Eukaryota > Metazoa > Arthropoda > Malacostraca > Isopoda > Armadillidiidae > Armadillidium > Armadillidium nasatum. The sequence goes on along the minus strand of SEYY01001510.1, from coordinate 7,811 downwards.
TCAAGGTTTCCGATTTCTCCACCCATTACGTCAAATCTTGATATAATCCGATTATCTCATTTGACAACAGCAAAATTAATTTTTCAGCATTCTTCAAAATCCCTCTTCAGTTCAATCTTTTTCTGACTATAGGGGTAAGCAAAAATAAAATTGTTTTCATAAACTCAATAACCATCGGAATTTCTTTCTCTCTCTCTCTCTCTCTCTCTCTCTCTCTCTCTCTCTCTCTCTCTCTCTCTCTCTCTCTCTCTCTCTCTCTCTCTCTCTCTCAAAGTTATATTGAATTATCAATATTTTAATTGTGATTATTATTATTATTATTATTATTATTATTATTATTATTATTATTATTATTATTAATTGGATGAAGAACCACTATTTGAAAGCATTTTGTTACTCTTAAAAAATAAGGTTGACAAGATTTTAGTATCATAAGTTACGTTTATAATTTTATTCTGTTAATTGTTGAATTCATTTTTATTCACACCATACTTTTTTTTTTAAAATTTTTGGGAAATTATTATAATTGTTTTACTTTAAGAATTTCCTTTTGTTTTTGTTTTCTACTTTGACTAATATAATTGTTTAATTTATGATTTCATTATTGTAATTAATAGTTTTTCTTATTGTCACATTCACTTTGTTTTCTTTTTTGGGATTTTGGTAATTATTTTCTTTAACATTTGAAGGACTTCTACCCAACTCCTTTAACACTTTTCCATTTAAAAACATTTTTTTAACTACTACTATATTTACTAAACACTTTAAAATTTTTATTTTTGTACAATTAATTGTGCTTATAGTTTTTTTTAGGTGTTTCTACGTAGAAATTGAATAGAATCTTACGGGAAGACTTCTTTTTCCTTGAGCACACAAATCTGTTGGAGAAGTATATATATATATATTATATATATATATATATATATATTATATATATATATATATATATATATATATATATATATATATATATATATATATATATATATAATATATATATATATATATATAGTTTTTTGAAAAGAAAATCCCAGTAAATGTGCTTGATGTTCTAGTCAGTTAGAGAGAGAGAGAGAGAGAGAGAGAGAGAGAGAGAGTGAAAGGGGATAAGTGATGGAGACAGAGAAACAGACAGGAAAAGAATGAATGAAAATTCTGGAGGGGGGGTGCAACCAGCTGTCTGGGAGATCAAATTCCTGGCCCCCTCTTAATTACGCTTATGTACAGAGGCAGAAACAGTAACTGAAAAAGAAACTGAGAGAGAATGATGGAGAGAGAGAAATAGATAGCATTTTCTTAAATGTTGAAATTTAAAATGGTTGATCAAAGTTCCAAACTATCGGCCTGTTAGCTCAGCTGGTTAGAGCGCCGTGCTAATAACGCGGAGGTCGAGGGTTCGATCCCCTCATGGGCCATTATGTTTTGTAAATTTGAGAAGCACCAGCACTTTAATTAAAGTATAAAATTTGAAAGGATGCAGTTGAGCGAAAGTAATAAAAGTATTGTTTTAGACAAACAAATTTCCAGCCAAATTTTGAAAGCATCCAAAAAAATTTTTTTTTTATTTTATTATTTTGATATTTTATTTTATTCTTGACAATATAGTTTTTAGTGGTAAATACACTTAATTATAGACAATACGAACCTTTAATTAAGAAAATAGTGATACAGTATGTTAACAGTATTGATGATAGCCTAGTATAATATGTACAGTATTTAATACTTTAATATGATGGACTCACTATTTTGGTGGCTCAGTTTAACTGTCCATATTTTTTTTTTTGGCAACAACTATTACTTTTCTTCTACTGTATCACTACTTTACAATATTCCATAAACAATTTTTAAAACCTGTTTTTCTAAATGAAGAATGGAAATTGAATGGTTCGAACTCGCTTTTTAAACAGTGAGCTGTAACCTAATACAAATTTTATATTTATATATATATTATATATATATATATATATTATATATATATATATATATATATATATATATATATATTATATATATATATATATATATATATATATATATATATATATATATATATATATATATATATATATATGTATAATATATATATATATATATATATATATATATATATATTCCCAAAAAATTATTTTTAAAAAACAATAATAAATAATAAATAATTTAAACCTAATTAAAACAATTAAAAAACTAAAAGAAGTGAACGCTAGATTTCGAAGCCATGATCAGACTTCCTTGTCAATCGAATCGATTATGAGAATGAAGAAACAAGTGAGGAAGAAACAAACTATTAAAAAAAAAAAAAAAAAAAAAAAAAAAAAAAAAAAAAAATAAAAAAATAACTGGCAACTATGTCAAAAAAAATCGAAACTTCAAAATTATCTTTTAAATGCTGGAACATCTTTTAAAATATTATTTGATATTAAGTCCAAGTAAAAGGTTCCTCTGCTGTTGTTAATGCTGTCTATATTATTAATAATGAATGATTATAATAATTTTCTTGAAATGTTATCTTGAACAATTGCAACTGAAGAAAAATCATTCATGTTTTTAATATGATTCTCAGTCGATCTGTGATGTATTAATGCTGAATTCTGATCATCTATTCTAAGACTGTAGGAATGTTGATATTTGCGTCCTTAAAAATCTGTCGTCTCTCCTACATATATTATTACAATTTCTACATTTTATTTTATAAACCCATATTTTCATTTTTTTTCTTTCAATATAGGTTTCAGAATCTTTTTTAATGTACAAGGTACAGATTGAACTAAATTTACTCCCTTAATAACATATCTTTTAAACTCTTTAATATCG
>SEYY01001509.1:35000-40209 GCA_009176605.1 Armadillidium nasatum | reverse complement strand
GTGGGAAGGGCCAGAGGTCTTTATGGAATTTATCAGAGTTGAGGATGTTTAATTAATATCTAATCAATGAATTTCTGAAATTATAACACCCCATCCTTGAGTAGGGCTCTGCCCATGAGTTTTGGTTTGATGTGTTTAATTCATAGAAAGCAGGAGGAAATGGGAAAAAAATGGAAAACATGTTCCTTAAATATTCCAGTAGTGTACCTTTTGAGAATGAGCATAGCGATTTAATCTAGAGTCAGGAGTTGGAAAGAGAAAAGGATGAGGATAAAATATATTGGCGAGTCATAGGAGTTCATCTCTTGTAATAACGATAATAGTGAAGTTTTCTTGTAATAACGAGTTTCTCTTGTAATAACGATACCTTTAAGAAGTGTAGATTTGGAGGAATTATTTAGATTACAGAGGTTCAGTGAAAATTGGAGAGTTAGAAAGGCGAAAATCCTTCAATTCCTCCTTTACAAGAAAGATTTTGTGAGTGGAACTACCCCAGATATGCTGTAGATATTCTATACAAGGGTGAACATCGTCTATATATACAACGAAGCAACAAAGGAATTTCTGAAGACGCTTCAGAACTCTCAATCTCTTCAAAGTTGATATAGAGAATCAATCTCTTTGATCTTTTCAAGAAAGATCACGAGAAAGAGAAACACCAAGAAGTTTTAGTTCTGTGGAAGATATTGTAGAGCAGACAGATGAAGGAACAGCGTTTGAGAAATATATATATATATATATATATATATATAATATATATAATATATATATATATACTAATTATATATATATATATATTATATAATATATATATATCTATATATATATATATATATATTATTTATAATATATATATGTTATATTATATTATATTATATATAAATAATATAATATATATAATATATATATATATATTATATATAATATATATATATATATATATATATATATAAATGTGGGTGGATGCACAGTGTGGAAAAATGATTTACTGGTACTGTTTTGAAAGTATTTTTAAGCTATTTATAAAACTTCTTGTTGAAGTTGCCTATTGTTAAGTCGTCGTCCTAAAACTTTCACACACGTACACAAGCACACAAACACACACGCATACAAGCACACACACACACACACTCATAATATTCCAATGTATAAGAGAACGAGCCTCAGAAATCTGACCTCACTTCTTTTTACCTTTTTAAATTCAACACAATGCTCAGGAATAGAAAAACATCTTAAAAACGTTCTCATAAAATACAAATGTATTGTGTGTAATTAATGTATGGTATTGTACTGTATATATTGTATAAATATTGAGTTGTATGTATTGGGATTTTTGTGTTGTGTGTATTGAGATTTTTTTATGTATCGTACTTGCATTGTGTTTTACATGAATATTACTGCATTGTATGCATTTAATTTATGGTATTGTATTTTTTGCATGTATTTTACTTTATTGTATGTATTGAATGTATTAATGTTGTATTGAATATTTTGTATTGTATTGCCTATATTTTTACTTAATTGTTTGCATTGAATGTATATTAATGCATTGTATTGAATGTTCTGTATTTTACGTTGTGCATGTATTTTACTGCATTGTATGTATTGCATGTATTGAATGTATTGTATTGTATCATATTGAATGGTATTTTATTATTATATTGTATTACTTTATTGAATACTGACTAAGTATATACGTAGTGCACAGTACTGTATTGTAACACCTATATATACTGCATTGTATAGTATGATATTGTATTGTTTTACATTGTTTCGTTTTGTTTTAAATATTGTATATCTTGTTATATTGTATATATAGTATTGTATATATAATAAATATTGTATGTATTGTTTGTAAAAAATCAACAGCAAGCATTTGAGTCTAAAGAAATCTATTTTAATAAAAAGAAACTCGCTTTTTCTCAAAATAAAATGCAAACTATTCAATAATTAAAGCTGTTTGTAATCCCTATAAGCATTTATATACAAAAAGTCAATTTCAAAAATGTCATTCTTGACCTCGTATTAAAAGTCTCATGTCCTTTTTGGGGAATAAAATGCAGGATCTTCGTTCATTCCTTCGAGCACGTTCTTACAGCTTTTCTTGTCCGCCGAATCAATTATATATAAATTTATGGAAACAATTTGTAGGAAGGGAGGGGAAGGGGAGTTTAAACTGGTAGGGGGTTGAGGTTTAAACAGGGATGGGGTTGAGGTTTAAATAGGGATGGGGTTGGGGGAATAGATAATGGAAATGGTGGAAGGAGAAGATTGTTAAATATTTGAAAAACTAAGTTGTAAATACTCATATTTCCTTTAGTAGTTATATACTATTAAATAGTTTTCCATTTTATATTAGCCTCATACACAAAGTATAATATATATATATATATATATATATATATATATATATATATATATATATATATATATATATATATATATATATATATATATATATATATATATATATAATATATATATATATTTGGTAAACTATTTCGTCTATGCCTTTCTACTCCAACCTTCACTTCTTGCTGGAAGCGTGCGCTCATTCAACCCGTGCCGAAGAAGTGGGATCCATCCAAACCCTCTAACTACCGTCCAATTTCTTTAACTTCAGTTCTTTCTAAAGTTTTCGAATTTATCCTTAACAGGAAGATTTGGAAACATCTCAATTCTTCTAATCTTATCTCTGATCGCCAGTATGGCTTTCATAAGAAACGCTCTTCTGCTGATCTTCTTTCCCTTCGCTCTGACTCTTGGTCTTCCGCTCTTCGCCATTTTGGTGAATCTTTTGCAGTCGCGCTGGACATATCAAAAGTTTTCAATAGAATTTGGCTTTGACTTCTAAACTTCCCTCTTTCGGAATCTATCATTCTCTCTGTGACCTTCTCACTGATTTCCTTTCTGGTCGTTCTATAAGCAGCAGTTATAGACGGCTATCGTTCTTCCATTAAATCTATTAATAGTGGTGTTCCTTAAGGATCTATCCTATCCCCAACAGTTTTTCTGCTTTTCATAATGATCTTCTTTTCATCTCCTATCCCCTCCTAAGCTGATGACTCCACCTTTCCTTACTCTTTTCAATTTGAAAAACGCTCCTCCCAACAGCAGCTAAAAGACGCAAGGAAGGTAGCCTTGGAGCAGCTGTCCTCTGATCTATCTCGCATTTCAAATTGGGCAGAGAAAACATGGTTGTTTTCAATGCCACCAAAACTTAATTCCATATCCCTACTAGACACAATCTTCCACACAACGATGATATCTTACTTCGAAAACACTCATCTCAAAACTTCATCTCTCCTTAATTACTTGGTGTTTCTTTTTCTCGTGATCTTTCTTGGAAATATCGCATTACCTCTCTTTCTAAACAAACTTCTAAGAGGTTAGGTGTTCTTAGGAGCATACAGTTTTTTTTTTTTTTTTTACTAAACCCCAGTTGCTTGCTCTGTATAAGGATGCTGTTCGCCACTGTATGGAGTACGCCTCACAAAATCTGGGGAGGTTCCACTCATACAGCTCTCCTTAAAAAGCTGAAGTCTAGCTTTTCACCTTATCAACTCTCCTGCTCTCACTAATTCTCTCCAGTCTCTTTCTGTCCGTCGAATTGTTGCGTCCCTCTCTCTATACTATCGCTATTACAATGGACACTGCTCTTCTGAACTCTCACGTCGCATATCTCCTTCATTGAGAAGGTCTCGTGCGACTCGTCTTTCTAGACAGTCTCATCCTTTCTCCATCCAACTCTCTGACCCCAGATTTAACCGCTATGCTCAGTCTTACATGTACTCTACTGGTAAAGTCTGAAACACACTCCCTTTATCTATTTTCCCAACTACCTATGACTTATACACCTTCAAACGCCGTGGTGGAAATTTTAGTAGGCCTCTGGCCTTCTGTTACCAGAGGTGAAATAAATAAAATATATATATATATATATATATATATATATATATATATATATATATATATATATATATATATATATATATATATATATATATATATATATATATATATATATATATATATATATATATAAATTCTTTTGGTTTGTAAAAGCACACTTCAAGGGCATTGGCCTATTAGAGGTGGATAATTTTCCAGGATACTTCTTCCTTGGCTCCGCATGAAGATTAAAAAAATCCTCCCCAAGCACGTGAGTCTATTACTCTACCTTTATGACACGGTACAGAAATATTTTTAGCGTTTAATTAATTTTCCCGTTTTACAAATCCCAAAATCTCTGCTAACATAAAAAAAAAAAAAATGTATTTCACGATTTTACTTTCCTCCTTATTCCCATTTGTTGCTACTGGATTTAGAATCAAACATTTCTCAATGTTTAACATCTAACATTAGCAATGTTCCTTTTCATTGCTGCTGGAATTAACATCCAACATTAGCAATGTTCTCATTTGTTGCTGCTGGAATTAGCATCTAACATTAGCAATGTCCCTATTTGTTGTTGCTAGAATTAGCATCTAATATTCGCAATGTTCCCATTTATTGCCGCTGAAATTAACATCTAATATTCGCAATAACTTCCACATCATATCGCAAACGTTTCTTTTTTTTGCAATTTTTTGTGTTAATTTTTTAAATGTTGTAGGATTTTAAACCTTTATCTCACCTCTACCAATCAAACTTTAGTCTATTTGTTCCTTATTTCATTTTATCTTATTACTAATATACATACTCCATATAATTTATTTTCAATTTCTATCTTTCTTCAAGTTTAGTCATTTTATTTATCATTCTTCATCCTTATTAATCTCTTTTCATCCATTTTCATCTTTCTTCATCCTTCATAATTTCACTTCCAGGAATTAAAAAAAGGTACGTTGCAAATCGGACTCCATCTTCAAGCGACACATTTAAAATGAACATAATCCGCTCTTATCTTCTTCATATCAACTATCAAATAATATATATATATATATATATATATATATATATATATATATATATATATATATATATATATATATATATATATATATATATATATATATATATATATATATATATATATATATATATATATATATATATATATATTTAGTGATGTATCTGATGTCGAATTTTTAATATACGCGGATGCGGATGTCAATGCGGATGTTCATGTTCCTATATATAAGAGCCTATATAGGTTCATATATATATATATTATATATATATATATATATATATTATATATATATAT
>SEYY01001509.1:7500-15000 GCA_009176605.1 Armadillidium nasatum | reverse complement strand
TTATTATATGATCTTATCTTTTACCAACAGAATAATAAATTAAATCTTAAAATAATCTTTTAAATCATTAAGGAGATTTCAAGGAGGGAAAAAATTTCTTGCTTAAAAAAAAAAAAAAGTAGAAAAAACTTAACAATTTCCTATAATTACAAAACTAACATAAGTCCAGGTGGTAATTAGAAAAACACATAAAAAAATTTAGTTTTGGCAAAACTTGTGTTTTGGAATTATTAAAATTTAAAAATATTCTTTAAGATAAAAATAAAAAAAAAAAAAAAAAAAAAAAAAAAAAAAAAATCATTTGGTGAACTTATGCAAATTTAGTTCTACTTATCTTGTAAAGTTTCTTTTTCTTTATTTTTATTTTTGCCGTTGCGTGTAATAAATAAAAAATAAAAAATAAAAAGACTTCGTTATCTCTCTCTCTCTCTCTCTCTCTCTCTCTCTCTCTCTCTCTCTCTCTCTCTCTCTCTCTCTCTCTCTCTCTCTCTCTCTCTCTGACCAGCGTCCAAAGCCTAGCCTAAGGCGTCCACACGTGCCCTATATTGCGCTGTAAATCAAACTTCGATGGTCAGAAATTTTGAAGACCTGGGATGGAACATAGTCAACTGATCGTCACGATTCATCCTAAAGTGGATATCGGTCTGTCGAGTGGATGACTTGAAGAGAAGATTTAACCCTTCTACAGAGAGAAAGAGAGAGAGAGAGAGAGAGAGAGAGAGAGAGAGAGAGAGAGAGAGAGAGAGAGAGAGAGAGAAATAGATTTAAAAATACCTTCTAACAGAGAAAATGGAAGGAAGCCTAGATCAGTATGATTGTAATACTTTGCAATAATTAAAGGGTGTCTACGCTTTTATCACAAAAACACCTGTAGCAATACCTTACCTTACGACTTATTATAGATATTGCGCTTAACAAGAATCGCAATTTATAATACAAGTTTATATTAAAAAAGAAAAAAAAATAGATCCACTACTGATGCATATCTTGAAGCTCAGCTTTTTAAAAAGAGCGTTCCTTTCTATAATACTAATGCAAAACAGAAGAACATTTAAATTTTTAGCTATTATTATATAAATTTAAATAAGTTATTTAAATTATTTACATTATTATCTATAAAAACCTTGTAACATGCCAAAGGAATTATTATTATTATTATTCTTATTATTCTTATTATTATTATTATTATTATTATTATTATTATTATTATTATTATTATTATTATTATTATTATTATTATTATTATTATTATTATTATTATTATTATTATTATTATTATTATTATTATTATTACTTAATATTATTATTATTAATATTTTTAAAACGAGGAACAATATAGGAAACAATTTAACAGCTTATTATTACTAATTAAATATCTAATCATATAATATACGGTATATATATATTATATATATATATATATATATATATATATATATATATATATATATATATTATATATATATATATATATATATATATATATATATATATATATATATATATATATATATATATATATATATATATATATATATATATATATATATATATATATATATATATATATATATATATATATATATATATATATATATATATAATATATATATATATATATATATAATATATATATATATATATATCTTGCATTGGGTATTATATTCCATTTTGTTTCCTTTAATTTAAGTTAAAACACAAACAATGATTTAACTTCATGTTTTCCTGTGATTTAAATCAAAGTTTCACCTTTCATAAAGTAATGCATAAAACCCCCAAGTTTCATAAACTCATGCTATATATATATATATATATATATATATATATATATATATATATATATATATATATATATATATATATATATATATATATATATATATATCATTGTGGGGTGGAGCAAAGTCTATTCCTCTTATTACAATAATGAAATACTAATCTTTGGGGTTGCTTCTCTGACATACATAAATTCTAACTGTGCTTCTTCCATTGTACCCATCACTCTTATTTCTTCTAACAACACTGCTGCTATCTTTCCTTCTTTAAAAGTTTAACTCTTCAGTCAAACCTTTGACTCTAATTCTACTTTCGACGATTTTAGGTGTATTTCTTGTTCTCCTCCTATTCTAAATAGATAAATTTTTAAACTTCTTAATTATGTTAACAAAAGCCCAAATAGCCAGTTTGCATGATGGTTTTATAATCTCTCTTAGACGCTTGGTCGTTTGATATTCATTATTTAACTGAATGTTTTGTTGTAATAATACATGTCAAAATTTTTGGACAGAATCCGGAAAATAATTTTATATTTCTGAACTTTTTCTTTTAGACATTTATTTTTTCTATTACGTTCTCTCTCTTGCTCTCTTTCCGACAGTTTATATCAGCTGTTGCAGACATCCACTGTTAATCCATTAAATCTGTCAATAATAGAGTTGTTCAGAATTCTTTGCTATCCACTATTCCCTCACGATGTTTCATGAAATAGCTTCAGTTTGAAGCTTTATAACTTATCCTACAAATGCCGATAACTTCACCCTTCTTACTTTTCACTTCGAAAAGTATCCAGCATAATATTTACTTCATGTTGGCAGAAATAAATTTGAAGGAGCTGATCTCTGATCTTTTTCTTCTGATCGGGAAAAAAAGAAAATATTCTTGTTTTCAAAGTCTCAAAAATTTGGATAACTTTTTATATGTATTTGAAGCAATGACCGCACAACTCAACTTAAACCTTTCTCTTGTCCTAGATATATGTTTCTCTAAGCAAGCATTTAAGAGTCTGAGTATTCTCAAGCTTCTTCGCCTCACTGAAGTTGCAAGATCTGAAAGGGGTGCCTCCCATTTCTCCGTGGAATATGTGCATAGCAACCTTGTTAAATTCAACTCTTTAAAAACTCTTCACATCTCCCTCTCAAAAACACCTCCTAACTTTCCTATCCTCTTCGACGGCTCTCCCGTCTCACCTGTAAATAACATTAACATTCTTGGTCTTAAACATAAACAATAAACTGTCTTGGAAACCTCATATCACAATGGTTGCTAAAGCGGACTCTAAGAAACTGGGAGTTCTGTTCAGGTTGCGAGAATTTTTCTCCTTCTTTCCAGCCACCTCTGTTCTGTGGAACTCTTTACCATCATCTATTTTTCTTCCTGCATTTAATCTTCCACTCTTTAAGGCTTCCGTCTGTGCCCACCTGAGGGATATGCGTTAGGTGTGTTTGTGTGAGTTTTCTTCCTCTGTGTGTGCACCCTCCATGAGTGGTGGCGTTTCTGAAAAAAAAAAAATATCTGGGCTGTTTCATTTGCACAACTCAATTTGAAAGTGTGGAGTCTAGATATTTTTGTCTCATCAATTCTTTCTCCCTCCCTCTCTCATTATTTCTTTTTTACATTCTCTCTCTCTCTCTCTCTCTCTCTCTCTCTCTCTCTCTCTCTCTCTCTCTCTCTCTCTCTCTCTCTCTCTCATTTTCTTCTTTCTCGATCTAACTTTTGAATCATTATTTTTGAATATACCTCTGAAATATTTATGAATCATACTTCCTCCTTTGAGGAGGGTGTTTTGGGGAATCATACTTTTCTTCCTTTGAGGAGGGGAACTTTGAAGAGAGGGTTGGGAATCATACTTCTTCCTTTGAGGAGAAGTTGGGAATCATACTTCCTCCTTTGAGGAGGAGATTAGGAATCATAATTTCTCCTTTGAGAAGGAGGTTGTGGAAAGGGTCTTTTGATTTGTCTACTTTTTATCCAGTTAAATGACCACAAACTTAGTAGCTATCCCCATTTCTAAATGTATTTTACGTGTACAATTTGTAATATTATTCTTATCTATTTCCCATGCCTACTTGTTAACTTTTTAATTTACATTATTACAAGCGAAGCTCAATATGTCTAGACATTTCGGCCTTTAGTTTTATAATTTTCCCTGATTATTTTATGGGTTTCGTTTAATCTCAGAACTTTTTTCCATCAACGATCATAATATATATATATTAGTGATGGATCGGATGTCATATTTTCTAATTTGCGGATGCGGATGCGGATGCGGATGTCGAATTTTGGAGAAGTGCGGATGCGGATGCGGATGCGGATGTTGAATTTTTGAAAGTGCGGATGCGGATGCGGATGTTAATTTATGCGGATGCGGATGCGATGTTGATTTTGATGCGGATGCGATGCGGATGCGGATGCGGATGTTTTTTGATGATGCGGATGCGGATGCGGATGCGGATGCGGATGTTAATTATATATATATATATATATATATATTATATATATATATATATATATATATATATATATATATATATATATATATATATATATATATTAATATATATATTATATATATATATATATATATATATATTATATATTTCACTTCACCTTTTTCCCACTTTCGTGAGGTGGTGCCCGCCACAATTCCCTTACAAACATAATTATTCTTACCTTTCAACGCTTTCACCACCTCCCTCCATCTCTGTCTCCACAAATCTTCTACCCTCGTCTAAACTCAGATTCCTTTCATCAAAATCACTCTCACTCCATCCATCCATCTCCACTTCGGCTTTCCCCTCCCCCTACCCTTCACCTATCTACATCGGATCTACGTACCTTGCCAACCATTCTGTTCTCTTTCATTCTTCACATACGTCCATACCATTTTAGCACATCCTCCTCCTCTCTATCAATTACACTCTTCTTCCATTTACACATCTCCCTTATTCTTTCATTTCTAATCCTATCAATCCTTCTCAATTTATATATCGCTCTCAAATCTTTCATCTCAAAGACATTGAAACTTTTTCTCTACCGAGCACTTATCGTCTATGTTTCACACACATACAATACAGAAGGTGAACACATACATTCAAACATTCTTATCTTTATTTCTTTCGAAATTTTTCCATTCTTCCATGCTTTTCTTAGGCCCCCAATACTTTCATTCCTTCTACAACTCTGTTCTTTATTCCTTTTTGCGTCCACCCTCACTTCCACCAACATTACTAATATTTGAATTCATTCACCTCCTCAAGTTTCCATTCTCACACTTCTACAAACCAATTCCTCCCTCCAATTTCCTCATCCCCACCTCCAATCTTTCATAACTTTATTCTTCGCTGGATTGAATTTCAATCTCGTGTTTGCACATTTCCTTCAAACTCTCTCACAAGTATTCTCATCTTTTCTCAGATTCTGCCACCAACACATGCGCATCATCTGCAAAAAGTAAAAATTCACTTCACATTCACCCTCCATATTTCTCAACGTAATACTCTTCCCTTCTCTCTCCATTTTTCTAAGTAAATATTTCATAAATAGATTAAAAAACATGGAGATATTACAAACCCATGTTCAATCCCACTCCTATGTTAAACCAATCCAAGTTTCTCCACCCTCACCTTGATACAATCGCATATATATATATATATATATATATATATATATATATATATAATATATATATATATATATATATATATATATATATATATATTATATATATATATATATAATATATATATATATATATAGTGATGGATCGGATGTCATATTTTCTAATTTATGCGGATGCGGATGCGATGTATTTTAATGCGGATGCTTGATGCGGATGCGGTTGAATTTTGAAATATCGATAATGCGATTTATTTCCGAAAAATGCGGATACGGATGCGATGATTTTGAATTTTCGATATGCGATGCGGATGCTGATGCGGATATATATATATATATATATATATATATATATATATATATATATATATATATATATATATATATATATATATATATATATATATATATATATATATATATATATATATATATATATATATATATATAATCGATTACATCACTCCCAAAACGCTCTGTAAATTTCGCAATTACAGTTTGCTTACCTCAATGGCAGGTATGAGACCCTTTAAAATTATTAACTAATAAAAAACATCCATTTTTCCTTTTTTTTTTTTTTTTTTTTTTTTTTAACAGAAGGTTTAAAAAATTCTTCAAAATATTTCTTGGAAAGATAACTGAATCAAATGCCTTAAAAAATATAATTTCTATGGTTCCTAATTTATTTCAAAGAATATATATATATTTAAAAAAAATAATAATATAAAAAGCTTTTTTTTTTTCGAAAGAATCTGAAGTTTTAAATTACGTTGTAGTCATTCAAAGATAATTTTTTGGTTTCAAAAAAAAAAAAAAAAAAAAAAAAAAAAATAATCTCCTGTACCTTTCGATCTTCCATCCGACCTCATCAGGTACAAAATAGAAATGTCTGACAAGCAAAAGGAGACCTAAAATGATACCTACTTAAAATAGGGCTTAATTTCATTGCCTTAAAGGTTATGCAACATTGCGACTTTCTCTCTCTCTCTCTCTCTCTCTCTCTCTCTCTCTCTCTCTATATATATATAATATATATATATATATATATATATATATATATATATATATATATATAATATATATATATATATATATATATATATATATATATATAAGTGTGTGTGTAAATGAGTGCGCGCGCGCGTGTGTGTGTGTGTACGATTGTACATAGCCAAAACTTTGAAAAAGTGTACATCAATTTATTGAGTCCATTATCTTCATCTAAAGGTTTCATAGTTATACGAAGGTAGACCTTTTCACCAAATGGACTGCATCAATACCTTTGCAATTGAAATGATTGCAAAAGCGCCTCTAATACCACTGAATTGTATCCTTTAGAACACCTTCTTCTGTCACCGGGAATCAAGAAAAGACAATTTGAGTCTACAATCTTGAAAGATTTAAATGACTACTATGGTTCTAAAAGTATTCGTACTAAGGCATATCAAAAATTTTATTGAAGAGTTAAAGCTTCTCTTGCAGCCCAAGTTCGACTAGACATTACCTATTCGGAGAGCGTTGAAAGATGACATCTAATTCACATCTGCAGAGATGGTTTATGGTACTCGACTGAGTTAGCCAGAAAAGTCCATTGAATCTAAGTAATTTAAATTCATTGCTGATTCGGCGAGTAATATTTCTCGTCTCTTGCAATGAGAAGCCGCTTAGGAACTTGTCTGTTTCAAGAAACAAATTCATTTCGATTCTATGTGCCTAAAAATCTAGAATATTGCTTCATTTTTATGGAACGAGATTGTTTATCATTTTCCTCTGCAATCTCAAATAATGGATCGCAAAGAGAAATGAGTTCATGTATTAATAAACTCAATTCGGCTTTCGAGCTTTTGCGGAAACAGATTCAGTTGCAACATCTTCTGAAAAGGATTATCCACCCTCTACATCTTTGTATTTGAAGAAAAGAAAAGCCAGAGATGAAAATGAAAAAGAGACCATCACAAAGAAGAAAAAGCTGAAGAAGAAAAATGAAAAGAAGATAGAGAAAGAAAAAAATAATTAATTTTTCTAAACTCCCTATCCCTGCATGTTGGTCTCTCATTTCGTCCTCCGAATATATTAAAACTTACAGTAGATGTGCCACCAACGCAC
>SEYY01001507.1:35000-36815 GCA_009176605.1 Armadillidium nasatum | reverse complement strand
TATATATATATATATATATATATATAATTTATATATATATATATATATATATATATATATATATATATATATATATATTATATATATTTATATATATTTATAATATATATATATATATATATATATATATATATATATATATATATATTTATATATATATATATATATATATATATATATATATTTAATATATATATATATTTATATATATATTTATATATATATATATATATATATATATATATATATATATATATATATATATATATATATATATAATATATATATATATATTATATATATATATATATATATATATATATATATATATAAATTTTTTTGAACAAAAAAAAATTATTACCCTGCAGTGTGAATCGATGAACTTTTTGACACTAAATAAGAATATGTTGATCATATATCTTAATTGTGAAAAAAAGATCCCCCAGGGTTAGACTTAAAATTTTTAATATAGTGCTGTTGATTTAATTTTGCAAAATAAGAGATGAACAGCAAAGAATAATTTTATTTCCTTTCTTAAAATAACAAATAGCTCTGTACTTACTACTAAAAGCTAGATAATAATTAAAAGTTGTTTTTGGATACAAATTTGATGTTTAGATACTTATCGGTTTTACAAGTTTTGCTTAATTCTTCCGTTGGCTCAATTCCTCTTTCAGCTATAATATTTGATCGCGGTATATCAATAACAGAATTTTCCTTAGACCAATGAGTTTTAAAACATTTTTCAGCAGTTCGGCACTTTGTTTCTTTAATATTTGACAGGAGCTTGTCATATATTTCATTATTAAACCTTTGGTTAGAAAACCATACTTCCTGCCAACCAAAAGCAATGAAAGTAACTGGAGTTTCCAGTATTTCTCTCCAGTTGGGTAACAGAAAATAAGCAATTAGGGAATAAAATGCTCTGGAATTCCATCGAGCACTATGAATAGATGGTAGAGATTGCCAAATTATTTTCGGTAATTTGCGATTTTCTTTGTATTGCCGAAATGCAAGGCAAAGAATATAAAGGAACCTAAAATCATCCCTCCATCCAGGATTTTCCACTACGAGCATCTCTACCTCTGGAGTATACGATTCTTTCAAGACCTCATACCCTTCAGTTATCTCATCTATAAATGTACAATTTAAATTAGAACCTGTGGTATGCTTATTAATATAGAAGCCAAGAACATGTCTTAGTATTCTATCCAAAACGTGATGTTAGCAGCGTATGTACTGAGGCATATTTAAACCCATTTGTAACATTTTTTGCTGTATTTCTAACTACAACCCCATTCTTATGGCCAGTATTTACAACAGTAGTATCACAAATGATCATTTTGATACTAGACCATGCATCATAGTCATCAATAATAGTACGAATTCCTTTAAATATATTTTCTGCTGAACCACTTTCACATCTAATTACTCCTAATTTGATTTCTTTGGTGGGACTTTGAAGGAATACAACCTGATACTCTTCTTGTTGCTTTATGTTTCCTTTTCCTGTTGGTAGCCTTTTTCCATCAAAATGCAAACAGTAATCTTTTCCTTTTGCAAGAAGATTTTTTTTATTTTCAACGTTAGATCTTCACATTCAATCATGCGTTTGAATATTCCAGACTGTGAAGGGGTTGGTAGATTTATTACCTCTTTTGCAACAGCTAAACAAACTTTTGATGCTTTATTAGTTGAAAGGGATAGGTCAGTAACTAATGAGGTTGCCACAGACGTACAATATTTCTTTTTTGCCTTAGGGGGACATTCATAGACGCTTACATTAGAACTGGTATCTGAATCGGAGGTTGAAGT
>SEYY01001507.1:22500-30000 GCA_009176605.1 Armadillidium nasatum | reverse complement strand
ATTATTACTATAATAGTGATAGCAAAATTTTTTATTTTGAGTAGGTGTGGAGATAAGTGGTTATGTCGGGTATTTTAGTATTTTGATAGCAAGTTATTTTTGACATGTTTAAGAAATATGTGACGTGTTGCTAATTCTTGAAAGTTTTTTGGAAGATCATTCCATTTTCAATGACATTGTATGATATAGCTCTCTGAAATTTGGTTAGTGTGTACGTTGTTTTACTTAGTGTATGTGAGCGTGTGCTGCGTAAATTTAGTCTTCTTTCATTTTGGTTTTGCATTTTTAAATTTGACAATAATTTATTTGACATTCCGTTTATGATTTTGAAAATTTGTGTAGTCATTGTACGAATCAGCATATCTTGTAGTTTGAGTATGGATAATTGTTAGAAAGTGAGCTTGTATGTTCATAGTCCAGATATTATGCGAATTATTTTTTCATTTGGTTTAATTAAGGGTTGTAGCTGATACACACTTGCACATCCCCATACTGGTAAATTATATAGTTAGCGAGGGTAAACAAGGTTGCAATATAGGTTTTTAGTACATGTTTTGGAATAACATTTCTTATCTTTAGAAATACATAGGTAGCATATGCAAATTTGCTAATAAGACTATTTATGTGGTTTTTGAAGGAAAGTTTCTTATCGAAAATATCTCTTAATAATTTTGCAAATGTAGTTCTATTTATGGTTGTATCTTTTGCCAGGACATTTATCTTGATAGAAGTTCTAACGTTTGTCATTCTTAAGTATTTTTTTTTTTTTTTTTACTTTAAGGGAAAGCTTGTTTACCTCTACTCATGATACAATATTTTCTTATACAATATTTACTTTTGTATTTAATGTATCTATATTATGGTCTGTTACTAGTATTGCAGTATCATCAGCGTATTGTGAATGTAAAGAATTATGACAGTTTTGGAAGTCGTTAGTGTATATGTTAAAGAATAGTGGACCCAAAATAGATCCCTGAGGCACTTCTTGAGAAATTTGGGCAAGGGAGAATGAGACTTCTCCTAACTTCACGTATTCTGTTCTACCAGATAAATATGACTGAAACAAGTTTATGGATTCTTCTGAAACGCTAAGACTAACCAATTTTTGTAGGAGTAAGTTGTGCTGAACGATATCAAATGCTTTTAAGAAGTCTAATAGTAATAGTATGAATGTTTGTTTATCTTTTAGTGTTTTGTATATATTTTCTGTAAGGAGAGTTAGCGCATCTTCTGTACTATAATTTTTTGTAAATTCAAACTGAGTCTGTGAAAGATCATTTTCGTAGAAGTAGTTTGTAAGTTGTGTTGTACCAATTTTTTGAGTAATTTACCAACTGTATGTAGGAAAGAGATCGGACGTAAGCTATTAGGAACTGAAGTGTCTACCTATTTTGGAACGGGAGTAACTCTCACTATTTTCAGTTATTCTGGAAAGTGGCTTAATTCAAATGAAGTATTGTAAGGGATCACTAATATTGGTGAGATTTCGTTTATGCAGTATTTGTAAATCCAGTTTGGAACACTCTGAAGACATATTTGTTTGGAATTTTTTGCTGCTACTTTAGCTCCTATAGTTGTAAAATATGAATTCAATTCATTGATAATGAGTGGCTTATCGGATACTATCTCGTCTTTAATTTTTAATTCTGGAATTAAAACCATTTTTTGTGATGCTTTCAATTAATCTCCATTTTTGAGTGGACATCGTTTTGAGTTTGCTTAAATTTGTTTTCAAAATAGCTTTAGATTCCTAATTAGCTTTCTCAATAATGGAGAACATGTTATGAATGTTTGCACTGGTATGATGTCTCTCTTAACACTTTTATAGAGTTTTTGTTTTTGCTTTATTGAGTTTAGCAACGCTTTTGTCAACCATTTATTCATAATCCTTTTTTCTGTAGCAGTTTTGTGTTTTATGGGAAAGTGTTCATCGTAAATACTTTAGAAATTATGCTTGAATATTTAGAATTTTTCATCAATTGAAACATTGGCACTGTGCACAAATGAAGAATCTGTTGTCTTTATTTGGTTTAGAAACTTATTTTTACGGTCATTTGTACGAGCCTTTGTTCTTTTGAAGTAGGTGTTGTTTCTAGCATTAATACGCAAGGGTAGCGGTCTTAAATATGTGAGTACAATGTGTAGGATTTTGTTGAATCTTGTTTATTTGACCATATATAGTTGATTATTATAGAGTTTTGATAGACATTTGGCCTTGTGATGCTTGTTATGTAATTTACAAAGTCATTTGATGTCATGTTGTCAATCAGGGAATTTGTACGACATAGATTAGTGGCATTGCTATTAGCAAGATCGAAACAAATTTCAGGTGGACTGAACCACGAAGAAAATGGTCAAGAAAGAAAGTGAGGTGAACGCAGCGATTTTGCAAACTCAGGCAACTTCCTGATCCCATTTTTGGGGGGTTCACGGGGCCCCCCACGGGAACCGCTTTCCCCAGACTTGAGGCCAATTTCAATGGGTTGAACCCCCCAAAATGGTATCAGGAAAGAGCGTGAGGTCAATTTGAGCTGAGTAATTTGCATGGCAAATCAAAAACCCGTTCTGGCTTAGGTTGCCAGATTTTTCGAATCTGGCACCCCTCGAAAGCGGTATGTATACTACTATTAGTGAGATTCCATTTTTCAGTGCGGTACTGCAGATTTCATCAAGTGTTTTTACAAAATTTGTTTTACTTCCTTGTTGGTTTCGGTATATTCCTAATAAGTTTAATTTCTAAGTTCCTTTATTGAGAGTAACTGAAAGTGCCTGTATGTCCTTATTAACAATTGATAGTGTTACTTTTGCTTTAAGGTCTTCTTTAATGAATACCTGTATTCCACCTCCTCTTTTTTCTTCAGCAACCACGCAATGAAAAGGTCATAGCTTGTAAGATCAAACAGATCTTTGGTATGATCTTTCAAGTATGTCTCCGTAAGCACTATACAAGAGAAGTCATAAATAAAGGTAGAGAGAAGGTTTGTAAAGTCTTTATGGTGTTTCGGAAAACTCTTGATGTTGAGACACATTAATTTGAAACACTCAGAGTCTTTATATAGAATTGTTAATTCATTGGGAAGTAGGAAGGGACATATTTTAATGTTTGAATTGTCAGATGAAATGTCATTGTAGCTAATAGGCATAGTGTTCCTCAGAACTTCTAGATACTTGTAGAGAATGTACAAAGATGTTGTATGTTAAGTTTGTGGAGAGTGTATTTGTCTTAGAATATGAGATTTTCCTGATTAGGGGAAATATGGGCAATAGATATTTTTATTGATCAAAATTGTGAAGATTATATTTAGATTTATATAATAGGAAGTGAGAATTGAGTTCCAGCACAGAGGTGTTCAATTGTAAAGTCGATTGCCCCTAGAATTGTATAGTTAGTAGCTGAAACGTTCGATTTGAATTGAAAAAGGGTAGAGAAAGAGAGATATGGCGAGATTAAAAGAAAGAGAAAGTGAGAGAGACAGAGAGAAAACGAAATTGAAGAAGAAAGAGCGAGAGACGGAAAACAAAATTAGAAAAGAGTGAGAGAAAACGGAGTTACCAAGATAGAGAGAGAGAGAGAAGGAAACAAGAATTGAAAAGAGAGAAGGAAATCAGAATTAAAAGAGAGAGAGAGAGAGAGAGAGAGAGAGAGAGAGAGAGAGAGAGAGAGAGAGAGAGAGAGACGACGGAATTACCAAGATAAGGGGAGAGAGAGAAAAGGAAATAAGAATTAAAAGACAGAGAGAGAAAATTTGAAATTAAAAACGATAAGGTGAAAGGGGAAGAGATAGAGAGAAAAAAGATGGATTACCAAGATAAGTAGAGAGAGAGAGAGAGAGAGAGAGAGAGAGAGAGAGAGAGAGAGAGAGAGAGAGAGAGAGAGAGAGAGAGAGAGAGAGAGAGAAGGAAACAAGAATTAAAATGGGGAGAGAGAGAAGGAAATAAGAATTAAAATGGAGAGAGAGAGAGAGAGAGAGAAGGAAATCAAAATTAAAAGAAAGAGAGAGAGAGAAGAAGGAATTACCAAGATAAGGGAGGAGAGAGAGAGAAGAAAATAAGAATTACGAATTAATGAAAAACATAAAAATAGCTGGAGATGTTAAAGACCCCTGAGAAACTCTATCATTAATAGATTTAAAGGAAGAACGATGGCCTTCCACAACAGCTGCTATATATACGGACTGGATATCAGAGTAAAGGTCACAGAGAGAAGGATAGATTCAGAAACAGTGAAGTTTGGAAATCAAAAGCTTGTGCTAGACTCTATCGAAAACTTTCGAAATGTCAAGCGCGACAGAGATAAATTTACCGAAACGCTGAAAAGTAGAGGACCAAGAGTCAGAAAGAAAATAATGGAGATCGATAATAGAGCTTTCCTTTCTAAAAACATAATGGCTATTAGTTATAAGATTAGAAGAATTGAAAAGTTTCAAAACCTCTTGTTAAAGATAGATTCGAAAATTTTAGATAGAACGAAAGTTATAGGAGTAGGACAACATATAGAGAAGTGAGAAGGGTTCCCCTATTTAGGCACAGGCTGAATGAGCGCAAGCTCTCAACAAAAAAGGAAAGCCGAAATGGAAAGACAGATACCAAATAGTGTACCACAAAAGGGATACCTTCAAAACCGTATGACTTCTTAGTTTTATGCTCACAAAGAACAAAAATTACATCTTTAGAAGATATTAAAATATTAGACATAAATGAGTTGGAGGGTGTTGAAGGAGGAGGTTTGGATCAGGGATCGACTAGGGGGAAATTAAAGGCAAAAGTTTGAGGGAAGGGTTCAACTTTAGTAGAAGGCAAACCTGCAATTGTGCCGTCAGAAGGTACAATAGGAGAGAAAGAGGAAGAAGCAAGGATAGAGTTAACATTTTTGGAAAACTGCCAGAAAGAGTCGAGGAGGAAGAACAAGAAAAAATGATTGCATTTTTGAGGGAGAAATGAGTTTTTGGTGTAACGAAGATAAATTTTGCAAGAATCCTAGATGAAATATAATTTAATGAGTCGTGGAGTTTGAAGAAGACAGCATTTCCTGAAGGCATCATCCTTGTTGCGAATTGCACTAGAAAAAGTAGAGTTAAAACATTACATGAGAGGAAAGAAAATGGAATATACGCCTCCATGCAGGAGAAAATCACCTCGGTTATGCGCTCTACACACTTCGAGGGACCAAAATATTTTAACTGTGTGGTGCAAGATGCGGACTCTGGTGGGCACCGCACCGCAGTTGCTATATTTTGCAATAACCGTCTTTTCTGTCCGAGAATAAAATATATATATATATATATATATATATATATATATATATATATATATATATATATATATATATATATATATATATATATATATATATATATATATATATATATATATATATATATATATATATATATATATTATCGAAAACCGACAATTAAAAATCAACTTTTGCATTCGTATTCGGAACACCCTGATTACATTAAATAAAATATATTTAACACTTTCTTTGTTCATTGAACCTCTCATATACCATTTACATAAACGATGAATTAATATACGTTCACCAACAATTTCTCACTCGGAAATACATATGATTATATACACAAACAGCATCACAAGGCTCGTATCCGTTTTTATAATAACTGCTTCCCAATAGACTCGCTGTACCATACTCCAGATCCTTGTTGGAGCTTACGTTTACTGTTAGAATATTTGTGAAGTCGATCTTACTTTTACTTTTCCGGACATATTGTTTTTCTCATTAATTCCTAATAACACCACCAATATGGAAACAATCGGCGGAGTTTACGAGGTTCCATGCAATACTTGCAACAAAGTTTACTTTATGGAGACTTTGAGTCACTCCCCTTTTGTATTTCTCAGCATCAAGTGGATGTAAGACACCTCAATGTTAGCAATTCCTTTTTTAACTATATTACGGAACATCACTCCATAGCATGGAATAGGGCCTCTTTTATTTTTGTCTAAATCAAAGAATATAAACAGATTAGTAGAGTCTTTTTTTTATAAAATATAATTTTAATTTATCTCCTGGAATTTTCAAGTTTGATAATTTTACTTTTGCTTTTTTTTGAAAAATATATTTAGACAACGTTGACGGGCTTAGTTCAGATATATCTGTGTTTCTGCTGTTTTTTTTTTTTTTTTTTGCTCTTGCTTCTTTGTTCTTTAGTTCATTGGTTAGGAACCTTTTTATTGTCATTTACCTTCTAGATGCGTTTGAATAAGGAAGCTAAATAACTTCGAAAAGTAATACCCATGTTTTAGCCTATCTCTATTTATTTTCGTTTTAATTCTTTGTTAAAACGTCTTAGTGTTTTATCTTTTATACTTTTATAAAGTGGTTCCCGTTATTATATTATTAGAGCACGAGCGTGTTTAGTGTTCCTAAAAAGTTTATTATATATATACACACACACAGGGTGTCACAGATATCGCGAACCTACAGGTTTTGGAAAGGAAAATTGCTATTAATAAATCAGACTTTATTTAATCATAACACATGAGCACTCTCTCTGCATTAAAACACGCATCTATTCTTTTCACGTAACTGACTTTCATACTACTGAGGGTTTCAGGGTGATCATTTGGCATGTAGTTGTTTTGCGTCCCTTAAATCATCTAGGATACGTTGACGATTTTTGTACATAAAAGATTTGAGAAAGGTCTGGTCCAAGTGGTCACGCACGCATGTTAGTGTCTACTGTGGCTCAAACGGTAGAGTAGTGACTCATGTGCTTGAGGGCGCCTGTTCGATCCCACTTGGGGATCATTGGTATATACTACCTAGAAAAGTTCCTCTAATTGAATAGGGCATTGCCAGTGAGATATGAACTTTTAATATTTAAAAAAATGTACTGAAACTCCGTCATGCTGAAAAAAAGACCTTCTCTCACCGACGTATGGAAACATCCTCAAGGTAATCAGAAAAGAAGGTTTGCAGTAATTCTAAAAAGGTTTCAGCAGTGGCATTATCAATGAAGAAGTACGAGTCAATGATTTCCTCCTCCAACATTCTAGCCCACACTATGATCTTCGGGTTGTGCTAGGGGTGTCCCTCCTCATTCCAACATCGATTGTTATCTAACCAATAGCGCATATTATGCCGTTTCACATGGCCATTCAAATGAAAAATGGCTTCATCACTGTAAAGTATTGGCGAATCAAAATGTACGAGCATCCATTCACAAAATTCCATTTACTTATCTGAATCATCACCATGAAGAGATTGCACAAGATGTACTTTGTACGGATGAAATTTGTACGTCATAAGAATACGATGCATTGATGATTTGCTATTGTTTACTTCCTGGCTTATTCTTCTAACTAATTTTACAGGACTTCTCACAACATTCACCAAAAACATAGTGGATTATTCTTCATCATTTGCACTCTTTGGTCACCCAAATGTGGGACGATCAGAAACTGATCCACTTTCTTGGGAGCATTTCATTAAAGGTCAGACAGTGGTATGGCTCAATGATTGACTCTCAGGGTGGT
>SEYY01001507.1:2500-17500 GCA_009176605.1 Armadillidium nasatum | reverse complement strand
CAAGGAACGTACTTTATAAATAATATTGTGAGTCTTTTGTTTAGGCGAATTTCTCCGAATAGCACTTTTTTCAGAAAATTTTTTTTCCAAAAATAAACGACGCTATAGCGGTCTTTCAAACTTTCTGGGTGAACTAGAGACAGTTGGAGGAAGATATTCAGGTAGTTGAATTCAGGTTACAAATGCGGATACTTTAGTACAGAAGAGAAATTGATAGCAAAATTTTGAAAAAATTGTTTTTCAAGATTTCAAACGAGTTTACGCTCATATCTAAACTGCCTAAACCACACCGTATCAGCTTCATCAAACGTTCTTTTGGAAGCTACATATGTTTCCAAATTTTTAGCACAAAAAAAAAATTAAAAAAAAAAGTATTGTGTATTTTATGATGGATTTAGTGAAAAAAGTCATTGGAAATACAGGGGGGGATTCAACACCCTATAAAAAAAACAAGACCATAGCCGGTACTCATCCAAGAGCGAAAGATGAAGGAAGGATTACTCTTTAAAAAAATTCGTTTGTGGAGTCGATACACTCCAAATTTTTTTTCGTATGAAGTATTTTTAAAGGTTTAAATGGTTGGAGAAAATTTCCTTTTCCATCACAATTAAAAGAAAGTTCCTTCGTATGTGTTCGTCCAAACTATTATAACTTAGATGAGGAACGACTTTATGGTAACTTTAATTACGAACGAATTTGACCTTGTTTTTCTTTCAGAGTGAGACAAATTGTGTCTCAATCTTTGGAAGATAAGCTATTTGCTTTTAGAGCAACAACATGAATCGATGTCACAAGTGTACCGAAATGTACAAATTTTATATTATGAGAGAGAATATGTTTATTCTTCAGAATTTGCATAACAAGTGTGTACTTGCTTTTTCTCTCTTTGATGAAAATGAGCTATTTAATCTGGCGGTCAAAAATTGAACTATTCCTTCAAGGTGGTCAGATTGAGACTTATAAACAAATATAACAATAAAATAAATAAATACTGATACTATATATATATATATATATATATATATATATATATATATATATATATATATATATATATATATATATATATATATATATATATATATATATATATATATATATATATATATATATATATATATATATATATATATATATATATATATTAGCTAAATCGCGCAACCTTATATAACTAACAAGAGAAAATTAAATATAATAATTTTAAAAAAACTCGCTGTTGATGTTGAGTCCACTGGTGTGTTGATCTGTTATATCGTCCTATTCTCCTTTTCGGTTGGACGATGTTGTTGAATGACGTCCTCTTCAACTGTATGATATTGGGAAGTTAAATTGTTGTTGCGATCTGATTTTTAACGAACGGAAGTCCTCAGGACCTTTGCGAGGGCAATATGGATCTCTAAAAGGAACAGCTTCGGCAGATTTAATATAAATTCAAAGACAAAAGTTGGAGGTCATTGAAAAAAAAATCAAAATCGTTTAATTGTTGAAAAACGGCTAAGGAATATGAAAAAAAAAAATAATGACGTTATCAGAATTCGAGCAGAACAACAAAGAAAGATCTGTTTGCGAAGAACAACGCAGAATAGGGCAATGGGTTGTAAAGAACTGACGGGTTTGTTGGTTTCTTAAAACTGTTTGTCAAATAAGACACCCGTCTTCAATTCAATAAAAGAAGGAGGAAGATAACTGAAAACTTAGAATCGGTTATGGTTGTAGTAGTTCCAGAGTTGAAACTAAAAATCAGAAAAAATTTATTTATAAGATATTTCGATGAACTTTATTAATTAAAAATTTTTAAGAATAATATTTGCGATGACTCACGTATTGATCACTTTAGCATTGATTCCAATACTTGAATTAAACCTTTATAGTTGAGAGTTTATAAAGTTGTTAACTCTTTTCGTTTTATTTTCAACTTATTAATTTAATATAGTTATATTTGTACCAAAATTCTAAGTATAAAGTAGAGTTATCTTTGTATTAAATTCTAAGATATATATACAGATATTTTGTATTAAATTGCTAAGTATAAAGTAAAGTTAACCTAGTGAAGAAAATAAAAAATTTTTGAAAAACAAGCTAAAAACATATAAATTAATTATCTGTTAAAATTTTGTAGTCGAAATCCCTCTTCTTCTTTTCGAAGTCGATCATCTATTTCTTTCTTTACCAAAAACTATTTTGAAGAAAAGAATAATAAAATTTAGAATAGCATATGCTCACAATATATATATATATATATATATATATATATATATATATATATATATATATATATATATATATATATATATATATATATATATATATATATATATATATATATATATATATATATATATATATATATATATATATATATATATATATATATATATATATATATATATATATATATATATATATATATATATATATATATATATATATATATATATATATATATATATATATATATATATATATATATATATATATATATATATATATATATATATATATATATATATATATATATATATATATATATATATATATATATATATATATATATATATATATATATATATATATATATATATATATATATATATATATATATATATATATATATATATATATATATATATATATATATATATATATATGTGTGTGTGTGTGTGTGTGTGTGTGTGTGTGTGTGTGTAGATTTAAATGTTTGATAAATATTGAAAGATAAACACTGACATTATGAAATTTAGATAAACTAATAAAACGAAAAATGTAACAAAAAAAATTAAGATGGGATCATAAATATAATATACTCTGAACAATTTGTTGGACCAAGCTTAGATATCAAATGACTTTGTACCTGATTCTCTCTGTTAAATTCTAATGTGTGTTCAAAAATTTTTTATTCAGAGTCATAAAAAATTTTACATCTAACATTTATTCCTTTTTTCTTTCTTAAAGCTAAAAACAAATTTTTAACCCATCATTCTTTACCAATTACAGCAGTCATTAATTTCTTAGTCTATATTTCTTAACATAATTTCTTAATAATGATTAAATCTAATGCTAGCTGTTATGAATAATCTATTCATCTAGAAATTCTACTTATATTTTACAAGGCTTCATTTCGAACATTATTAATTAAGCTTGAGAAAAATGGTTTGGGCACGTTTATCTTTTATTTTTCTTCTAACTCCGTTCACATGCCTCCTTCAAATCCTTTTTTATTTCGAGCTAAAAAAAAAATTTTTAATTGCTCAACATCAATATCTGAATGTTCTTTTTTTCTATTTAAAACTTTTTTTTATCTTTCTCCTTTCTCGTTTTTAGTGTTTCATATTTTAATTTTTGGTTATAGCCTGTATTTTAATTGTGCTATACTTTTTGTTTTAACTTGTGTTTTACTAGTTTAGTTTATTTGTTATTTTTATTATTTGTTTTAATTTTTATTAGTTTAGTTTAATTTATTATTTTTAAAAGTGTAGTGTTTTTTTTCTGTGCTTGCGTTTTTTTAGTATTTATTTAGTTTTCGGTTTTAATTTGTGTTTTATCATGTTGTGTGTTTTTTTTTAGTTTAGTTAATATTATTATTTAAAGTGTTAGTGTCTTTTTTCTGTGTTTGCGTTATTTTAGTATTTAATTAATTTTAGTTTAAGCCTGTTTTTCAATTTGTGTTTTTTAGTTTAGTTAAAAGTTGGTTAAAGTGTTAGTGTTTTTTTTCTGTGTTTGCGTTTTTAGAAATTTAAATTCAGGCTCCGAACTTCAGACGTATAAAAATTTTTAGTTTCCAGCAATACTTTAGTAGGCGGAAATTAAGCTAAGTTTAAACTACTTTTTTTTTAATATAACGTATCTATTCGCTAATTTATTTAAAAATTTTTTTTTTTTTACTTTTATTTTTAAATGACATCGTCCTTTTGGGGGGGTGACTAAATTATGATTAAACCTTTTTTTTCATCAGTTTTATAGTTGAATCTATGCCGATTCCAAATCTGTGATCAGTTTTTTAAAATTCCAAGCGGTTCCTGAGAAAAAGCCTTTTAAAGTAACCCTTGTAGAATGACCTTGAAAAAAATTGAAAAACACAACCCTCCAAAGAAAAATTTGATATCCATATATTTGTATTTTTTTCTTATTCTTATAGCAAATTTTCTGCTGATTCCAAATATGTAATTAGTTTTGCATATTTCCAAACGGTTGCCGAGATATGACCACTAAAAAATTCTCAAACGGGGAGAACTCCACCAATATGGACCCCAACTTTTGGGGGGAAATTTTAATAATGTTTTCAGCAGTTTTATAGTAAAACCGATGCTGATTCCAAATCTGTATTTAGTTTTTCATAATTCCAAGCGGTTCCTGAGAAAAAGCCTATTGTAGAATGACCTTGAAAAAATTTAAAAAGTGACCCTCTAAAGGAAAACTTTTTTTTCTATAGATCTGTAATTTTGTTTCATATTCTTATAGCAAATGTTCTGCTGATTCCAAATATGTAATTAGTTTTTCATAACTCCAAATGGTTGCTGAGATATGACCAGTCAAATTACGATTTTACTTTTAGGTTATTTTTACGAAATATTTTTTTTTAGAGAAAAAAATTTGCCAAAAAAAAAGTTTCTTATAACTTTTTTTCAAATTTTCTGTGTGAACTAGAAACACATAGAGGAAAGGTACAAACGAGGTTTGAACTAGGAAATAACTTCGGATCTATTAAAAATCGAGTGAAATTAATCAACAGTTGAAAAAAAAAATCCTCAAATGAGTTTAGACGAAGGCCAAACTACTTATACCAAAAGCTATCAACTTTTTTAAGCATTTTTTTAAAAGCTACATATGTTTCCAATTCCTAAACGAAAAAAGCAGAAAAAAATATTAAATATTATGTATTTTATGAAGGATTTTGTAAAAAAAGTCAGAAAAAAAATGGGGTGGGTTCAAACCCCGGTAAAAAAAAAAACTTTCTTATAGCTTTTTCTCAAAGAAACAGAAAAGATAGAACAAGGCTTTTCCTTTAAAATCGTTCTCTATGAAGATAGTCCATTAACTCTTAGTTCACCTCTTATACGGTCCTCTTTATTAATGTAATTGATATACATTCTTTTAATTCTGTTTTGGTCCCGTTTTACCTTGGTTTGTTTTTTTACGAGTATATGAATTTCGTGCGTTTGCGTGTGTGTGAGGGTGTGTTTTTGCGTGCGTGTGTGTGTGTGGTGCGTGTGGGCGAGTGTTGTGAACCTTTGAATGACAAGATTGAATGGACGAGTGGGTGGGTGCAGGCGGGGGCTATCTATTGACTTTGCCAATGTTCGTGGCCTTCGATCTAATCTCGCGTCTGTTGAACACTACCTCACTACCTCTCGTCCTAACCTTTTACTCCTGTCTGAGACCCAGCTGGACAGGGATTCTTTCTCTAGCAATCTTAATGTCTCTAACTACAACTTTTTTCATAATTTCCGTCTAAATGGTGGAGTCTGTGCCTATATTAACATAAACACTCCTGTGACACGTCTCGTAAATCTAGAATCTTTTAATTTCGATGTTTTATGGCTAAAATCTGTTTTCTTACTACTACAATTATCTTGAGTTTCTGCTACTGTTCCCCTAATGGAACAGATTTTCCAGTTTTTTTTCAATATCTTACTACTACTCACGAGACTGTCACTTCTTCTCATCAAAATGCTGAAGTCCTCAATTTAGGGGATTTCAACGTACACCACACTGAGTGGTTGGGTTCCTCTCATACTGATACAGGTGGGAGGGAGGCCAAATCATTCAGCATTCTTAACGATTTGGAACAGTTGATTAGGGAACCCACACACATTCCAGATCGTCCTAACCAATTCTTGAATACTCTTGATTTATGCTTCACCACTACTCCTTCTAGTCATTAATACACAATTTTCCCTCCAATTGGTAACTCTGACCATAACCTTATAGCTCTTAGTTATAATGCTTTCTCTCCAACAGCTCCACCATGCCCTAAACGTACTTTCTGGCACTTTAATCGGGCTAATTGTGGGGCAATGCGCCTCTTCTTTGCTAACTATCATTGGAGTGAATCTTGCTTTGTCTCGGGAGACGCTTCTGTCTCTGCTGAAAAGGTAGGGGCCGTAATCCTTGACGGGATGAGCAGATTTATTCCATCTTCAACTAAATCTTTTTCTCCTCAAAATCCTTGGTTCGATGGCAATTGTTCTCTTGCCCTTCGGGAGAGAGACAATGATTATCGTGAATGGAAAAACTCTCCTTCTCCTATCACTCTTGCTAATTTTCATTCAGCTCGGAATCGTTGCAGGGATGCTCTTCGACGGACTAAGCGTACTTTCATAAAAAGGAAGAGCGCTGATCTCCATGGCTCTCCTACTGATAAAAATTTCTGGCCTCTTGTCAAAAATATCTCTAACAACTTCTGTAAATCTGCCTTTCCTCCTCTTATTCGCTCTGATGGTTCTGTCTGTTGCTAATACTCCTTCTGAAAAGGCTAATCTCTTCGGCCTCCTTTTTTCATCTAATTCCACCCTGCTCGATTCTGATAATCCCTCCTCCTACTCCTTCTCCTCTCAGGTGTCCAATGTCTCTGCCTGTAATTACTCATGATCAGGTGCATGGGATCCTGAAATCTATGAACGTCAGGAAGGCCAGTGGCCCGGATGGCGTTCCCCCTCGTGTTCTGAGGGAGTGTGCTTCCGAGTTAGCGCCTATCCTCGTTCAGCTCTACTCTCTATGCCTTAATACTAATACTTTTCCTCAATGCTGGAAGCGTGCGTTTGTTCAACTGATCCCGAAAAAAGGTAGTCGCTCTGACCCTTCTAACTATCGACCTATAGCTCTCACCTGTGTTCTGTCTAAAAGTTTTGAAACTCTTCTCAACTCTCATTTCCTGGATCATTTGGAGTCTCATTCTCTTCTTTTTGATCACCAGTATGGCTTTCGACGCTCGAGGTTAACTGGTGACATACTTTCCTATCTTACTGATCTATGGTCTTCTGCCCTTAGGGACTTCGGGGAGTCTTGTGTGGTGGCGCTTGACATATCCAAGGCTTTTGACCGGGTGTGGCATGCGTCACTGTTCTCCAAGCTCCCCTAATTTGGTTTCCTCCTTCTCTTTGCTTACTATTGTCTAGTTTTCTCTCAGATCTTTCCATTTCGGCTCTTGTAGATGGAGCGACCTCTTCCTCCTTTTCTGTCAACTGTGGTGTTCCTCAGGGTTCTGTTTTATCTCCAACCTTATTCTTACTTTTCATTAACGATCTTCTCCACTGCACTTCTAACTCTGTTCACTCTTATGCTGATGATTCAACTCTTCATTCTTCTACTCATTTCAAATCTGCTCCCTCTTTTGCTTCTAGACTTGCTTCTCGTCTTCAACTTTCCGATTCAATTCTTTCCGATCTGGATGGGATTTCCCGGTGGGGTCATAGCAACCTTGTAAAATTCAACTCTTTAAAAACTCAACTTCTTTTAATCTCCCTCTCAAAAACACCTCCTAACTTTACTATCCTCTTCAATGGCTCTCCCGTCTCACCTGTAAATAACATTAACATTCTTGGTCTAAACATAAACAAAAAACTGTCTTGGAAACCACATATTACAATGATTGCTAAAGCGGCCTCTAAGAAGCTGGGATTCCTGTTCAGATTGCGAGAATTTTTTTCTTCTGAGCAGTTACTCCAAATATATAAGGGTCATATTCGTCCTTGTATGGAGTACTGTTCTCACATTTGGGGGGGCTCTGGCTCCTCCTCTCTTCTGGATAGGATTGAGTCAAAAGCTAAAAGATTAATAAACTGTCCCCTACTTTCAAACTCACTAGACCCTCTGTCTCTGCGACGAGACGTTGGTGCGCTATCTCTTTTCTACAGGTACTAGAATATTCGTCCTTGTATGGAGTACTGTTCTCACATTTGGGGGGGCTCTGGCTCCTCCTCTCTTCTGGATAGGGTTGAGTCAAAAGCAAAAAGATTGATAAACTGTCCCCTACTTTCAAACTCACTTGACCCTATGTCTCTGCGACGTGACGTTGGTGCGCTATCTCTTTTCTACAGGTACTACAATGGCAGGTGGTCGAGGGAATTGGCCTCTCGCATTACTCCACCGTTGCGTCGTCCTCGTTGCACAAGGGGTTCCCTGCTTTCTCACCAATTTTGTGTGGACGTAGGAAATCCCAGGCTAGCCCGTTATGGTACCTCCTTCTTTCCAGCCACCTCTATTCTGTGGAACTCTCTACCATCATTTATTTTTCCTCCTGTAATTAATCTTCTACTCTTCAATGCTTCCGTCTGCGCCCACCTGAGGGCTGTGCGTTAGGTGTGTGTGAGTGTTTGAATGAGTTTTGTGCATGTGTGTGTGCCCCCTCCATGAAAAGGGCTCTGCCCGTGAGTGGTAGCGTTCTATATATATATATATATATATATATATATATATATATATATATATATATATATATATATATATATATATATATATATATATATATATATATATATATATATATATATATATATATATATATATATATATATATATATATATATATATATATATATATATATATATATATATATATATATATATATATATATATATATAATATATATATATATATATTATATATTATATATATATATATATATATTATATATATTGTTCCTTGCTTGCTAAAGAATGAATGTAAATAAATAAACAAAAATGTCTAATATATTTCATATACATTATTATCAACATCATCATATAATTTCAAAAAAAAATATTTCTAAAATCTTATATCTTCTTTTTTTCCCGAAACTTCAGGTTCATCTATTTCCCTTTTTATCAAATCATGAATATTTCTCTATAACCTATTTCTCATAACTAAATTAACTTATTGTTAAGGAAGAGAAATGATAAATAATACAAAAACATCACAATGAATAGATAAAAACAATCATCACATTACCTCCCAAAGAAGCTTTATGTTTTCTGTTGTATTCAAATTTTCATCTCAACAATTTCATCATTAATGTCTCTGAATAGGGAAAGTAAGAGCTTAATAGAGACTAGTTACTAAAGGCGGCTTCATAATGGGTTCTTCCGTATAAACGTTTCCCTTTTGAATTTAATCAGTAAAGACTGAGAACAGAAAACCCTCTGCTCTCCGCAAAAGTACATAAAAGGCGACTGTCTAAGTCCCTTCACAACATATGCATTTTTCAACCCGGTAACACGTTATATATATATATATATATATATATATATATATATATATATATATATATATATATATATATATATATATATATATATATATATATATATATATATATATATATATATATATATATA
This sequence comes from Armadillidium nasatum, assembly GCA_009176605.1. NCBI lineage: Eukaryota > Metazoa > Arthropoda > Malacostraca > Isopoda > Armadillidiidae > Armadillidium > Armadillidium nasatum. The sequence goes on along the minus strand of SEYY01001507.1, from coordinate 8,188 downwards.
TATATATATATATATATATATATATATATATATATATATATATATATATATATATATATATATATATATATATATATATATATATATATATATATATATATATATATATATATATATATATATATATATATATATATATATATATATATATATATATATATATATATATATATATATATATATATATATATATATATATATATATATATATATATATATATATATATATATATATATATATTATTTTTTTTTTTTTTTTTTTATTATATATATATATATATATATATATATATATATATATATATATATATATATATATATATATATATATATATATATATATCAATCTTTCATAAATAAAATTCTTCTAATATATATCTTTCTTCCTTTAACATTTTTTCTTTCTTTTTCATTTAAAAACAGAAAAACATCTTGATAATGACAGTCAAGATCACAATAATTCCTACCATATTTCTAGGTCTATACTCAATATGTCTACTTTGTATTCTACTAGTGTCTAGTATCGGACCTTTATACAGCAAATTATATGCGTTACTATTATTACTTCGAAAATTCCTACTATTGCTATTACAGGCAGTATTATCATTTCTATTATTTCCGGGTTAATATATTATCTCTTCATTAGAATCTGAACTTTCCTCATCTGTTTCTCCATCTTTTTACTCTATATTTCGATTATTTAAATTAGTGACATAATTTTAATCTATTAATATGAAGTCTTTCCTGTCTTTTATGAATATCATAAATAGGTTATATTATATAGTTCACTTAATAAAATTTTCCTAGTATCTTATATGATCCTATCCACCTGGGTCTGACTTTACTTCCTTTTCCGCATTAATAATTATCTTTTAACCAGACTAAATCTCCCATTTCAAATTCTTCAAAATTATGACTTTTTTAATATTCTCTTCTCTTACTCTGAGTATTAGAACTATATTTTCATGCCCTATTGCAAGCTTCCTTCATTTTAAAACTTACCTCTTCCTTTGCCTTCTACCTAAATAATGATACGTTTTTCTTGCTTTTATTATATCTTAGAGGGGTAAAATAGCGTCTCTGTGAAAGAAAAGAAAGAAGGGAATTTAATTAATGCTAGAGTAATAAGAAGTATTAAAGCTAACGTAACAAAGGACAAGTAGTCTTCCCATTGGTGTAAAAAGGATTGTTCTAGAGCTGCGGCAAGTGCATTCTTAATATTTCTGTGAGATCTTTCGATATAAGCATTACTTTGTGGATGAAATCTTGTTGTGCAGTGTAATTTAGTCTTAAAGAGGTCACAAACTTCCTTGAACAAGAATGAGTGGAACTGAGTGCCATTATATACTGTAATATGAAGACGTACAAAGAATTTTGCAATGTAATCTATAAGGTAGTTTACTATTGTTTCTTTCTTAATGTCTGTAATGGGGTATGTTTGTAAGAATCTAGAAAAGTGATCTATAATAGAGAATACATAGTTATTTTCTTTGTCTGTAATCTGAAGTGGACCTACAATATCAATTCCTAGCCATACATCATTGGAAGAGGAGTATTATAAACTTGGAGGGGTGCTTTAAAACTATTATAGGAAGAGAGTACAAGTTAAACATTCCTCGCAATATTATTTAATATCTTACGACATATTATGCCAATAAAATGATTCCTTCTCTCTGTACAATGTCTTTAGAAATCAATACAGAGCATGTAAGTTTAAATGTGAATTGTGTGCCATATATAATGCAGCAGTCTTAAGTGTACGAGGTATAACTACTGTTTCAATGTATGGCCTTTGATGTTTATATTCTGGTATAAAATATAAACATTTATTCATCTTTGTAAATTTTGACAAATCTATTTATCGCGGAATTCTTTCTATATTATTCTTTTCAAAATAATTTATTAACTTTCTCCAATCTGAGTCATTTAGCTGCTCTTTCCTTACATTATCCGCAATCAAAACAATAAAAGGATCTATTTCTTCTGTTCTATTAATAATGTTGATGCTTCTACTTAAAGCGTCTGGTACAATGTGTTCTTTGCCTGCCTTGAACTTAATGTCAAATTTGAACTCCTTTAAAAGTAATGACCATCTTGCAATTCTGGGTGTAGCTGGTTTAAATTTAAATAAATATTTTATTGTGAATTTTTGTTCATACAAATAATAATCAAAATGCTTACCCGACATCACAATAGCTAATGCTTCTCTCTCAGTGACACTGTATCTCTGTTCTTGAGGGGATAGTTTTCTGGAATAATAAACAACAGGTTTACCAATTCCATCCATCTCTTGCGCTCAAGCAGCTCCTATGGCCAGATCTGATACATCTGTATGCAGTTTGAAAGACTCCCTAAAATTTGAATGAATAAGAACAGGGGAAGATGATAATAAGTTTAACTTATTAAAGGCTTGGTTTTCCATCTGTGTCCAGATAAATTTAGCATATTTCTTTGTTAAATTTGTTAAAGTCACTCAAATCTCCGAGAAGTTTTTAATAAATTTTCTATAATATCCTGATATTCCCAAAATTCTTCTGATATCTTTCCCATTCTTAGGCGTTGGGTAATCTCTTATTCCCTGCAATTTAACTGGATCTGTTTGTATACCTTTATTTGAAATTGTATGGCCTAAATACTTGACTGACTCCTTCGCGAACTTACATTTCTTCAGAGAGAGTTTAAGGCCAGATTTTTTGATATATTTTTAAAACTTCTAAATATTTCAGATGTTCATCAAATGAAGAGCAATATAAAATTAAATCATCCATTTAAATTCGACAGAATTTACCGAAAACTTCTGCAAAAAGAAAAGAAAGAGTCCTACTAAAGGTAGGTGGAGCACCTAACAATCCGAAACACATGCATACATTTTGATATTTTAAATTATCTGGACCAATAAAACTTATCTTATGTCTGTCCTCTTCTTGTATCAAAATCGGATTGAAAGCTTTCAAGTTATCAAGTACAGAAAAATATCGTGAACCATTCAAAGAAGCGGGGACCTCATCAACCTTCGGCATAGACATTACCTCTACCTTTGTGACATGATTTAAACTTCTTCCGTCAAATATGAATTTCATGCTCCCATCTGACTTCTTTATCAGCATAATCGGACAATTCATGATCTGATAGATCTCTCAATTATTCCAAACTTCAACATTTTCTCTATATGCCCCTGCATCACTTCTTTAGTTGCTTGCGGTTTTCGATATTGAGGTGTGAAAACTGACTTGCTATTCCCTGTATTGATTTTATGCTTTGTTAACGTATATGAACCAACGTCGTTTGAAGCTGAGGAAAAGAATCTTTATATTTCCTAATTATATCTAAAAAAAAAATTTTTGTTCTGTTTCGAAATTATCTAAGTTTATATCATCTAAATTAAAAGTACTTTTAATTTTACAATATTTTCTGCCTCAATTTCTTTCCCTTCAGCCAAAAATATTTCTAATAATTCAGTTTTACTCAATATAACTTCGTGGGCTTGGTAGTTGGCTATAGTAAAAAGAGCTAGCAATTTGCTACTTACACATGCTAAGGTGTTTCAAACTCTCACTCCCTCTTTGTTACAAGCAGATTCTATAACGATATTTTTACCTTCCCATTTCTTCCCTACAACGCCATATACTTTAATAAAGGATCTGGGGGCATGATGATCTTTTTCTCAACTTTTAGCTTATTTTCATGCATATCTTCCTATTTTATTCGTAGACATTGAGACTCATTATAATCTATACACACTATAGGAATTTTAATTTTATTTATTTGTATGTACTTACCTTCGAAATCAAACATGACATTGCCTAACATCTACAAAATATTTCTACCTATTAAAATGTCTCCAACGAACTGTGTGTTATCATGAATATATATTTCATAAATAAATTTAACTTTTCCTATATTTAAATACAAAGTAACCTTACCGCAAATATTCAAATCTTCACCAGTAACACTGGTTGCTTTTAAATTGGAGGACTTTATAACTCTTTAAAAGGATCAATATCAGATAATTTAATTAAAATAATGATAATAAGAAATATGACTAATACTGGGTCACTATCGAGGTATGCTAATAAATTTAAATGATTTACTTTAATATTTATAACTGGATTCTCTAAATCGCCTGTCATGGATCTTAAAAGTTTTTGGAGTGTTTCTTCTATGTAATATGGAGAATTCAAATCATTACAATAATAACAAATAATATAAGAATTGGAACCTCTATTATTAAAACGGTTTTTAAAATTATTATTATTATTATTATTATTATTATTATTATTATTATTATTATTATTATTATTATTATTATTATTATTATTATTATTATTATTATTATTATTATTATTATTATTATTATTATTATTATTATTATTATTATTATTATTATTATTATTATTATTATTATTATTATTATTATGGGAATCCATTCGATAGGGGTAGTTATTATCTGCTCTTCAGGATCATTAATTAACATTATAAATATATTTCTTACTTGGTAATAACTTTTCAGATTTCAAAGCCGCTTGCATGCATATTATATGATTTAAATTCTTAGATTCCTATAATTTTTTTTATTTCTATATTTAAACAATTAATAAAAATAGATATCAAAAATTGGTCTCTACTTTCTATATTTTCAAATTCTGTTAATATTTCCATCATGTTTTCGTTCATTTCATCTATTTTATTTACATATTCTCTCACATTTAAATGACCTTGTTTTAAATCGTGAACTAACTGCAAGCTTCCTGTTTTGAAATAATTATTTGAAAACATTTACCCAACAATGCTAAAAGCTCGTCAAAATTTAGTTAATCTATTTCTGGATGAGAATTCAGGTATATCTGAGCAGTGTCAACGCAAAAACATTTTAATATATATACTTTGTTTATCTCATACCAATTCTCTAGTCTAGCTCTAGTATTAAATTGATTTATAAAGCTATTAAAATTAGTTTTTCCATTAAATGGTTTTAATTTGCCGACTATATTTGAGAATTACAAAATAGTGACGCTTCCGTTTTCTTTTGCCATTTTATGAATTAATATCAACGTTACTATGCAATTTTTATAAAAGTTTATGCTTTAATACAAATTTTAAGCCAATAATTAATTAGTTGGATTATTATAAAGATGTATATATATGTAAATAAATTTTTTAATTATTATTTTTTAAAAAAATTTTTTCCTTACCAAATTTACTTTTCATAAAAGAGAAAAATTCCCATCTAAGTAAGAAGTCTCCAATTACTTATTTACCATATTAAAAGCACTTTATATTTAAAAGAAAAATCATCAATATATTTATGATATAGAAAACAAATACTTTATCTCTCAAAACTCTGTCACTTACTTGAAGAGATATTTGAAGGTATCTTGCTAATGAATAATATATAAAATATCACAAAGAAATTAATAACCCAAAGAAATGTCACAACAAAATTAGAAAGTCCCAATGAAATATGAGTCCCACCGAATGAGCACCAAATGCAAAAGTCCCACACTTAGCTGTCACAAAATGTAAAGTCTCAACGAAATTCGAGTAGTCCCAGCCTTTTCTGTTGATCTTAAATGACTGTGAGCAAGTTTACTTTAAATAAAAAATAGCGACTCAGACACCTTCAACTGAAACATTGACAGGTGAGACAAAGAAAGATTTTAAATGAACTAAGTTTATTAAATATTAAAT
>SEYY01001506.1:92500-94646 GCA_009176605.1 Armadillidium nasatum | reverse complement strand
TGTGTACGTGTGTATAGGTGTATGGAGGTGTGTTTGTATGTATGTATGTGTGTGTGTAAGTATTTGATTTCAGTGGATCGTTCGTTAACCAATAATACTGAAATAAAGATTATAACGATGTCAAAAGTGAGATCCGAAAATCAATCGTCAGATATTGAAGTCTTGAGAGACGAGAGACTTTTGACAATGAATGAAAAATAGACCTCATTATTTACCTTAGAAGAAAATCCATTATAGTTGTGGGATACTTGTTAGCTCGTTCTTTATTTACCAAATTTGTAAAGATTTAACCTGTCTTTGATAACCACATCATTTCATTTACGTTTAGACTGCAGTGTATATAATATATATATATATATATATATATATATATATATATATATATATATATATATATATATATATATATATATATATATATATATATATATATATATATATATATATATATATATATATATATATATATATATATATATATATATATATATATATATATATATATATATATCCTCTAGTGGGGAAAAAGTCGGAAACTTAGTCAGCAATGGCCGACATGACAAGGCGTTTAAAAGTGTGCAAGTCTAATCAGGTTGGGAAAACAGATAAAAGGATTGTTTTCCAGACTCTACCAGTAGAGTACATGTAAGATTGAGCATAGCAGTTAAGTCTGGGGTCGGAGACTTGGACAGAGAAAGGATTAGACTGTAGAAACTGGAAAGTTGAGTCGCAGGAGCCCTTCTCAATGGAAGATATATGCGACGTGAGAGAGTGACGCAACCAATCGACAGGTAGATTGGAGAGAGTAAAAGCAAAAGAATTTATAAGATGAAAAGCCCTAGACTCCATCTTTTCGAGAAGAGCTGTATGTGTTGAACCACCCCAGATGTGCAAGTCATACTCCATACAGGGGCGAACAACACTCCTATAAAGTGCAAGCAACTGGGGTGGCGTAAAAAAAATCACGGAGACGCTTTAGAACACTTAACCCCTTAGGAGCTTGTTTAGAATGAGAAGGAATGGGATCCTTCCAAGAGATCACGAGAAAAAGAAACGCCGAGAATATTGAGAACATATGAATGTTTGAGACGAATGTTTTCAAAGATATCATAATTAAGTGGAAGGTTATGTCGAGTAGAAAGATGGAGGAATTGAGTTTTTGAGGCATTGAAAACGACCATGTTTTCTCTGCCTCAATTTGAAATACGAATAAAGATCAGAGGTCAGTTGCTCCAAGGTTACCTTCCTTGCGTCAATTAACTGCTGTTGGGAGCTTCAAACTGGAAGGAGTAATGAAGAGTGGAGTCATCAGCATAGGAGTGGATAGGCGATAGATTAATAGAGAGAAGGTCATTAATGAAAAGTAGAGAGTTGGGGACAGGAGGAGGTCAGATCCTTGAGGAACACTACTATTTATAGATTTAAAGGAAGAACGGTGGCCGTCTACAACAGCTGCTATAGAACGACCGGAAAGGAAATTAGAGAGAAGAATAGATTCCGAAAGAGGGAAGTTTGGAAATTAAAGCTTTGTGCCAGACTCTATCGAAGGCTTTCGATATGTCTAGCACCACAGTGAAAGATTCACAAAAATGCCGAAGAGCGAAGGACCAAGAATCAGAAATTAGGGAAAGAAGATCACCAGTTGAGCTTTCTTTACGAAAACCATACTGGCGATCAGAGATAAAATTAGAAGAACTGAGGTGTTTCCAAATCTTCCTGTTAAGGATAGATTCGAAAACTTTAGAAAGAAAGGAAGTTAAAGAAATAGGACTATAGTTAGAGAGTTAAGGGGGGTCCCCCTTTCTTTGGAACAGGCTAATGAGCGCACGTTTCCAGCAAGAAGGGAAGGTTCAAGTAGAAAAACAGAGACGAAATAGTTTATCAAGGTAGGGTGTAATCTCAGAAGCACAAGTTTTAAGAACCACAGGAGGAATACCATTCAGGACCATACGTCTTCTTAGTGTTAAGCTCAGAGAGAGAAGGAATGACATCTTTAGAAGAAATAACAATATTAGGCATATAATGAGTTGGAGGGGGTTGAAGAAGGAGGAATAGCTCCGGAATCGTCTAAGGTAGAGTTAGAGGCAAAGTTTGAGCGAAGAGTTCAGCTTTAGTAGAAGGTAAAATGGCAGTTGTGCCATCAGAA
>SEYY01001506.1:82500-87500 GCA_009176605.1 Armadillidium nasatum | reverse complement strand
GACTTACCTAATCTTCTTCACAACACTTCTAAGCTTAAACTGGTAAAGAAAAACTAGTTGTATGCTTGGAGATTTATCACTTTCTAGCGCATCGCATACTTCTTTAAATGGCTACAGATACTACATAATTTCTTCAAGAGTTTTTATTTTTTAACTATTCTTTAAATAGTTTAAATTTCTTTCCTAAATCAAATGTTCGATTGAATTTCAACTTGTTTCTGCTTCTTGACGAATGGTGTGCATTAATTTACTCATCAATCCATTTCGTATCAAAAAGGTGACAAGGGGTTTTGGGTGTACTAACACCTTCAGAATTTCAAAAGTATTATTCTCAGGTAATCTTCATTGAATGCATGATGAAGAACAGAATTTATAGTGTAAGATGCTTTTATGTAGTTTTTTTTACATCATCCAACCAGCCCATATCAGCTTGTTAGCATGTTTTGTACTTCTCGTATCCACCCATTAATAATTTAAGCATTATTCAGCCCGTCTGCTCTCCAATGGGTTGAGCCGGACATTGTTTTACTAGCTTGCCCGTGCCCGTGCAAGTCCCTAGCACACTCTTAAAGAAAAAAAGAAGAAAATAGAAGTTAATTAGCAAATCATTTATCAAGCCACGATGGAAGCTTAGAAGTAAAACTTTGTGAAGAAACGGAAGTAATTGATTTTTTGTAAGTATTGATTGAGGAATGGAGTACATATAGCTTACTAAGAAAGGATAAGAGTGCCTTCTATAGACAAATTTTTTGGCACTTACAACATGAAAATGTGAATAGGAACCTCGAGTGGAGTAAAACCAGACGATAAACACAAGCGGGCACCTAAACACACACACACACACACACACATATATATATAATATATATATATATATATATATATATATATATATATATATATATATATATATATATATATATATATATTATATGTGTATGTGTGTGTGTGTGTGTGTGTGTGTGTGTGTGTGTGTGTGTGTGTGTGTGTGTGTGTGTGTGCATGCGTGGTTTATAAGATAAAATAATTCAAGGTTGAAGTATTCCCTTTACCTTTTTCCTACATTACCATTAAGTGAATTTATTGCTTTACAAATTTACTCTTATGACATCTATTAAAAGAAATAGTAATGTCTCAAACAGGAAGATATATATATATATATATATATATATATATATATATATATATATATATATATATATATATATATATATATATATATATATATATATATATATATATATATATATATATATATATGTGTGTGTGTGCGTGTGTGTGTGTGTGTATGCTATGTATCGAGTTAAGTACCGTAACGCTGTCCTTGCAGTTCTGTATTTGACCAGAAACTTTCAGTCACTCTCAGGAGGTTATAAGTAGTTATTTTAAAAAATACCCACTAAAAGAATAAGGAAAGTGTACATGGGAGTTTTCCCATGTCCTAGTATTTCAATTTATTTAAGTGATCTTGGCTGTGTGGGGCAGTGTTTTATCTTGGTGGAGAACCACTCCTATGCGACTGATCAATGCAAGTCTCTATTCCTTCAGACGTTCTAACCGACTGTTTACATTAAATGTCTGGTGTAATTGTTGGATTAACATTTAACAACTCAAAGTGGATCTCCCTAAAGTAATACAAATAAACACTACAAAATTTACTTGAATAGAGATCCATATTGGGTTGTGCTTTATGCTGTTCACCACCACTAAACTATTGTCCGAGTAGCTTTATATATATGTAATAAATCCATTTTTTTCACCAGCAATCACTAATATATCATAAAATTGCGAGATGCCAAGACAAGAGTGCAGAAACAGAACTGTTATCCTTTTTACTTCGCTGTTGTCTTCTCTCAAAGCAAAGAGAGTCCATTTTACAAGGTAGGCCACTTAACTAACTTTTTGAGAATGACTACAAGGTTACGTTAGGAACGTTAGGATCGGAGTTAGTTAACAAGAACTTTAACGATGGAATGTAATCGTTTAAATCTATGCCAACGTTATCATTTGGGCATTTTGCAATAGCGAAAATATTTGTCCATACATCATTACATTTAGTACATTACTTTTGGGATGACCTTTTATTATTATTATTATTATTATTATTATTATTATTATTATTATTATTATTATTATTATTATTACCACTGTTAACACCATCAATGTATCTAACACTACTATTACTAATAATAATAATAATACTTGCTTTTTAGATCACTTATATAACATACAGAAGGGAATGTTTTATAATTACTAAATATACATTTTCCTATAACACCAAATAATTATTTCACATTTGGATAATAATTAAAAAAAAAAAAATTAAAAAAAAAAAAAAAAAAAACTTGTATAACAACGTCTGTTTTGGAAATCTTATTAATAAACTCACAGTTTGTACCAATCTTTTTAAAAAATTAGTTACAAGTTGTAATATTAGTGTAGTCCAAGTAAGTTGAAAACATGTTAGAGTACTTTTATTATTATTATTATTATTTTCAAGAAGTTTTAAGTTGAAGTTAAATTTGAAAATTTCCGATATTTGGTAGACAATAACCGATACGAAACTTGTTGACATAATAATTTTTGTTTTTAAATATCTCTTTTACTGTATTTAATTAAATTTGTTCTACTCTCGCGAAATTGTAAAAATATATCCGTTTTTTGTTTATCTCTCTCTCTCTCTTTAATATATATAATATATATTATATAATATATATATATATATATATATATATATATATATATATATTATATCAATATACTTAATATATATATATATATATATATATATATATATAATATATATATATATATATATATATATATATATATATATATATATTAATAATATATATTACTATATATAATGATACCAAGCACCTTTTCAATCAACTCTTTACTAAGTTTACTAGAGTTTGCATTCAAATAAAATTTCTATTATCTAATTATACGATGAACATTTTTCTATTTTTCAGTGGAGAAAAAAAAGGAGTAACTTTTGGAAAAGTGCAGAGGTGGATTCTCTATCCTCAGTTTCTCTATATTTCAATTGATTTTATAATTGTTTTCAGTTCTTGGTTCTATATAGTTATGTTCACGAATTCTACATTGCCCTGTTTAAGGGTTCTACATTGTTCTGTTTAAGGGTTCTCAATTGTTCTGTTCACGAATGACACTTCGACAAAGATGCAGATGTTCCGACGTTCCCTACACATATCCATGGATAACTTAAGGTCCCATGGATACTCTCCATTTTTTCTCAAATTTGTGTTCAAATATTTTAGTCTCATTTCAATTGCTGTCTATAAACTCTTTTATCGTCAGCTCTCTCACATCTCCTATTGTATTACAGTATGTAATGTTAATTTCCCATTATATAAATCAGATCTGGCCAACCTTTCGTAAAACATGCAGTTTTTTTTTTATTTTCCTAACAAACTATGTGAAAACGAGCATTCTGGATACGCTACCACAATAATAATAATAATAATTAGCTATTATTATTTGTCAATTTTAATTACATATTTAGAAGGAGAGACTATATGCGCTATATAATGATTCAGTTAGCTTCATATGAGTATACGTCACAAGTTGGCTACCCTGATTTAGTTATCTTCCTCAAACATTGTGTTCATTTAAATAAGTTTTATTTTATTTTAAATAATAATTTCGACAATATTTCTTTTTCGCAAACGAGAGTTATCTGGATCGAAACTCGATTTAGTTTCGAAAGCACATTCAGCCCATCATCCGTTTAGGGCGGACGAAATAGGCGGTCCAGTGGACTGCGAGGAAAAAAAAATAAAAAATTTATGTCACGTTGATAAAATGAACTGTTCGGTGTCAGCTGATGAAGCGGGGCTGATCGATTTCCGGAGTATAGAGTTGAAATTTTTGGGAAAAATCCCTTAACACGTTGACTGCCGGAAAATGGGGCTGAGCCCGTTTTTGACTCGATTTAGTTATTCGAAAGCATCTTCAGCCCATCATCCGTTAGGGCGGACGAATAGGCGGTCAGTGACTGCGAGGAAAAATAAAAAAAAAATTTATGTCACGTTGATAAAATGAACTGTTCGGTGTCAGTGATGAAGCGGGGCTGATCGATTTCGGAGTATAGAGTTGAAATTTTTGGGGAAAATCCTTAAAAAAAAAAAAAAAAAAAAAAAAAAAAAAAAAAAAAAAAAAAAAAAAAAACGTAACAAAATCTTTGAATTCAAAGCATTCATAAATCTCTCTCTCCGATCCCATTATGAATATTTTTGCAAAGTCTTCCGCTTCATAAATTTTCTATATAATATATATATATATATATATATATATAACTATATATATAATATATATATATATATATATATATATATATATATATATATATATATATATATATATATATTATATATTATATATATATATATTAATATATTATATATCCTGAGGACAGATTATTCTCAATAAATTTGACCTTTACGGAAGCAGAAGGTGTTTTTTTTCTTCTTGTTTTCAGTTAGTTTTTGGAGTATTACAAAAGAATGCCCAAACATTAATCATAGGAAATCAGTATTTGTATTGCCTTTATAAACATATTATATATATTTATATATAACTATATATATTATAATAATATAATATATATATATATATTATTTACATTTTAATGAATAATTAAAAATATATATATATATTTTTTAATTTTTTTTTTTTGATTTTTTATAGTATATAGTATATATATATATATATATATTATAATAAATATATATATATATATATATATATATATATATATAATATATATATATATATATATATATATATATATATATATATATATATATATATATATATATATATAATTTATAATTATGTGTGTTTATGTGTGATGTTATAATAGGGTATGGGGTAGGGGTGAGGGTTAAGAAAAGGCAAAGATGTAATTTTAAGAAAGTTCGATTACCTTTTGAAAAAGTGATTCTATTTCATTCAGACGCGAAGGCCAACTTCTT
>SEYY01001506.1:35000-77500 GCA_009176605.1 Armadillidium nasatum | reverse complement strand
TATATATATAGATATATATATATATATATATATATATATATATATATATATATATATATATATAATATATATATATATATATATATATATATATATATATATATATATATATAATATATATATATATATATATATATATATATATATATATATATATATAATATATATATATATATATATATATATATATATATATATATATATATATATATATATATATATATTATAAGGGAAGTTAACTTTTTATAGAAACCCCGAAGACTTAAATGACCTGTACTGTGAATGTCTGTCCAATTTTTAATTAAAGTAATTAAACCAAACTAAGTAATATAGCCTAAAAAAATGCCATTAAAATCAATAAAAAATTTATAGTTACTCACTAGAAAATAAAGAGATTCAAATGTCAAACTTAATAGAGTTTTAATGGGTTTCCTAAACTAAAATTTAGTACTAGCACCTTTTAAAAGTTAAAGGCTATATTTAAATATAAGTGGGTATTTAAAAATAAAATGGTCCTTTCAATCTGAATAATTGCCATTCAAATACCAGGGAAATAAATTTTCAACTCCTTATAGGCTTATATCACAAATTAGAACCTTTAAGTATGTCAAAATTTGTAATAGTTGAATTTTAAACCCAATAGGGTTACCTAAAATTCAGGTCTATCCTATATCAAATAATTAAACTAAACTAGACAAATTTTATAATAGAGCAGACTATCTAAAAGTCAAGTTCCCATTTATAGTTTCAAGAGCTCAATTTAAATTCCTAATTTCTAAATAACAATCATAATGCTTGAAATAACAGCAACCAAACAGTGGCCGAAGTTGTTCATATTCACGCAACGATATTGTTTCCGAATTTTCCACCTTATAATGCTTAAGTTCTATCTACCTATGGCTAAATTAACTTGTCCTGTTTATTTATCTCCTAACTCTATTATCATATTTCTTCAAATATCTAAACTCCAAAATTGAGTACATTCTCTTTTCTCTGAAATCTTCACTGAACAAAGACGACATGCGTACCAATTTTAATATTTTATACTCGATTAAGTAAAAGAAAAGCAACACGATGTGAAAGACACGTAAAACTGATGAGTTAATTTTAGGATTCGATCTTCATAATCTCGTTCATAATTCTTATTATTTTATATTATTCATAATTCATAATTCTTCATGATCTCGGCTCGCATCATACGATAATCTTATTCATTTCCACCAAACAGCTCTTAAATGGAAAGTTCACTACTTAGTTTTACAATAAATAAATAAATAAATAAATAAATAAAAAAAAATTAACTAACAAGTTAGGGTTCCAAAGATCATTAAAATTTGATAGCAAAATTCTGCTTCTGTTTAAATCATGGTGCTAGGTTCGAATCCAGTTGATTGAAAGTTGTGTGTAAAGTAATTAGAGAATATGCGCTTTTCGTCACAGGGACATTCATTTGCATATGTGATTCTTAGCAATGCGCAATAACGTTATATAATGTAATAATACATCTTTGCCGTAAAGTACGTTAATTACAAATAATCTACGAAACCGGATTTTGTGTGTCCGTTCAAGTAGAACGGCTTTAAGGTACTTTCCCAACATTGGTGTTAAATATTTTTTTTTTTTTTTTTTTTTTTTTTTTTTTTTTTACAGAACACCGCCACTCACGGGCATAGCCCTTTTCAAGGAGGGGGCACACACAAAATAAAAAAAAAACATTCAAACACAGACCTAACGCACATCCCTCAGGTGGGCACAGACGGAAGCCTTGAAGAGAGGAAGATTAAATACAGGAGGAAAAATAGATGATGGTAGAGAGTTCCACAGAACAGAGGTGGCTGGAAAGAAGGAGGCACCACAACGGTCCAGCCAGGGGTTTCCTACATCCACACAAAACTGGTGCGAAAGCAGGGCACCCCTTGTGCAACGAGGACGACGCAACGGTGGAGGAATGCGAGAGGCCAATTCCCTCGAGCACCTTCCATTGTAGTACCTATAGAAAAGGGATAGTGCGCCAACGTCACGTCGCAGAGATAGAGGGTCAAGAGAGTTTGAAAGTAGGGGACAGTTTATTAATCTCTTAGCTTTAGACTCAACCCTATCCAGAAGAAAGGAGGAGCCGGAGCCCCCTCCCAAATGTGAGAACAGTACTCCATACAAGGGCGAATAAGACCCTTATATATTTGGAGTAACTGCTCAGAAGAAAAAAATTCTCGCAACCTGAACAGAATTCCCAGCTTTTTAGAGGCCGCTTTAGCAACCATTGTGATATGAGGTTTCCAAGACAGTTTATTGTTTATGTTAAGACCAAGAATGTTAATGTTATTTACAGGTGAGACGGAGAGCCATCGAAGAAGATAGGAAAGTTAGGAGGTGTTTTTGAGAGGGAGATGTGAAGAAGTTGAGTTTTTAAAGAGTTGAATTTCACAAGGTTGCTATGACCCCACCGGGAAATCCCATCCAGATCGGCAAGAATAGAATTGGAAAGTTGAAGACGAGAAGCAACTCTAGAAGGCAAAGAGGAGCAGATTTGAAATGAGTAGAAGAATGTAGAGTTGAGTCATCAGCATAAGAGTGAACAGAGTTAGAAAGTGCAGTTGAGAAGATCGTTAATGAAAAGTAAGAATAAGGTTGGAGATAAAACAGAGCCCTGAGGAACACCACAGTTGACAGAAAAAGAGGAAGAGGTCGCTCCATCTACAAGTGCCGAAATGGAACGATCTGAGAGAAAACTAGACAAAAGTAAGCAAAGGGAAGGAGGAAACCCAAAGGAAGGGAGCTTGGAGAGCAGCGACGCATGCCATACCCGGTCAAAAGCCTAACCACAAACCCTAAGCGTGCCAAAAATTATCATAGCCACTGCATTACTAGGATCTTGCACGTTCAACACAATATTAATTTGGGAGTTTGAATTGTTTTTAAAAGGACTTCCGTTGCGGCAATAATTTAAAATGAAAAATAATAGAAAGCAAACTCAATATAGATAGGCGATTGTTTTTATGCTTATATTACAGTGAAAACGAAAAAAAAAAAAAAGGTAAATACTAAAAGCAGTAGCAAAAGAAGCATACGAGGAAGGAAAGATAAGTATTTCTTTGAGAATGATTGAGAATAAGTTAGAAATATATTAAGTTTTGTTTTTCCCAGGCTTGTCCATCCCTTTTTCGTTCCATGTAAATAATTTACTTTAGAGAGATTATGTCATTGTTTTTCACTTAGATGATTATCTAGGCTGAGAGTAAATTTTAAATATCTTTTGACACAATATAAAATAACTGTAAAGGTAAGTGTGGGAAATCCGGAATTGTCTCCTGACTTTCCAGTGTAGCTATGCGTTAGGAGCAGCCAGTCTAGATAAAGACACTATTTATTTCATCTCGAGTCAAAGAATAGAGATCAAGAGGAACTATTCTTTGTACAAGTAATTTGACGTATTTACAGATTAAGATATAGATAAAATTTCAGATAGGGATAGTAATCAGTAGTTTTGATTAGCATTTTACAAATAAAAATTCTTTATAAATGGTTTCTAAAATAAAAAAAACAAGAGTTGTACTTTTATTTGTTTACAAAATAAACTATGAGAAAACCTTTCTCGAACAAAAACAAAAAAAATACTCATTTCCACATAAATCAGAACACCCTTTTCTTGAAAAAAAAAAAAAAAAAAAAAAAAAATTACTCAACTTGATCATATTTGTAACTCTGAGATCATTAATATAAATAAAAAATATCAAATCTTTCAATAACAAAAAATATTTGGCTCTTAAAAACAAATTTTTTTTTCTTAAATCTTTGAAAAAGGAATTTCAACGGTCCCTTATCAGAAGATTTATTAAATTGAAGAGTAACTAATAGTTTCACTCCAGCGAGTTGTCCATGCGCTGTTGTTCTTCCTAATTTGATGACAAAGAAATTAGTTACGAATTGTGATAGTAGTCTAATTTTATAACAGCGATTTTACTTAAAACTTAAAATAGGATACTTATGAAAGCGCGAAAAAGCTACAAAATATATTAAAACGGAACATGGTTTATTTTTATTTTTTATATATAATCTACCTACGATCAAATCTACTAAATACATAGATAAATTATTATTAGTTCAAAAAAACAAGTAGCATTACAATATACATACAAAAATTAATTAATTTAAAACCTTTCTATTAAAGCATTTTGTAAACCTCACTAAAGTTTCAATTTTACATTAATTTTCATCATAAACCTTGATATTAATACAAAATGTTATTGAGATAAAAAAAAAAAATATCTATACATAAAACAAATCTATTATTATCACTGTATTCAGGTAGCAGTTTAAAACAATCAAATTACAAAAAAATAAATTTATATTTGTACAATTATAATTAAAAAAATTAAAAATAGAGAGAAACACAATTAAATCTATGTCGCAGAAAACCATTAAACCATAATGTCCCTTGTAACCAGTTGTAAACAGAAACCCACAACCGGACTACTAGTGTGTATGTCATACCTTTCCTACTTCGACCATTTTTTTTCTCTTTTTTTTTTTTTCTTGTCTAAAATATACAAATCTAAAAAAAGGTACAACCAAATTTTTATTATAAAATATAAAACCACTGTTACAAAAACTAAGCGTGCACAGACAAAAAGCAATTACAAAGCTGGCAAAAGCTCAACAGGTGTCGAAAATTCAAAGTCCTCAGGAAACAATTCTTTTGCTCTTGGATACATTAATTTGTACGATTGTCGAATAGTCACATCAGCAACTCCAGCAATATCTCCGATTTCTTTTTGCGTCTTTTTATCATCCGACGCCTAAAAAATTGAAGAGTAATAATAATAATTTATTTTGCAATTTTATAATTTTGTTAGTTCTTAAGATTTTGAAATACAAAAAAAGAATTATATAAAATAAATACACACTAGCACGAATAGTTGGAAAAGTTATTAAATAAAGTGAAATAGTTCAAATATGAAATTATGAAAATATTTTGAAAAACTAATTTACGATTTCCAAAATATTTTTGCAAGGGAAATGAATTTATTACTTTACAGAGTTATGTCAAAATTGCTTCACTTTTCTTTCCTTTTAAATAAATCAATAAACTAAATGGGAAAAATAAACTAAAAGCCTGTTAAAACTTGTAAAATGAAACAATTTCTCATCTAAGAAAATTATTTTTCTTGGTGCTCTAATGTACCTTAAAGTTAAAACTTTGAAAGTCATTAACTATTTCCTCGATACACGCAACTAGAAAAAAATGGTCAATTACAAAATGAACCATATTTGCTTGAAGATGTTTGTAGACTGCCAAGCAAAACTGACTTTAATTGAAAATGTGAATTTCATTCTCTCAGGCTTCAAAAGGGGAAAAAATTAAACCAAATGACTACAAAGAAAATAAGCTGTTGCTTTCCAATTTATACGTAAAGTAAGATAACATTGTTTTCTTGAATGTCAGACTACACTAAAGCTTAACGTCAACTGTTCACAGAGTAAGAAACTTGTACTTTTCTAGTTTCCGAAAAGAAAAGAAACGAGAAAAGCAATTTTTAAATATTTTCCGATGAAACTACAACAAAATTTAACCAGATAAATAAAAACTTTGAACTAGCATTGAATACAAACCTGCGAAGCCATATATATTGCTGCTGCGGCAACAGAAATTGGAGAACGGCCTGGTACAATGTCCAAGTCAACAGCTTTCCTTGCAATATGCGTGGCAGCCTTTTGTACTCTTGGTGGAAGGTTTAAATTAGAACAAAATCTGGACATAAAATCCCCGGTTGTAATCAAGTCCACAGAAGTTTCCAAAGCCTTCAGAATTAGCTTGAAACATCGTCCTATTTCCTTCTTACTGATGTTACTTACGGCACAAATTTCCTTCATTAAATAAAAAAAATTTTTTTTTTTTAATAAAATAGTTTTAATGAATTCTATAACAGAGATTGCAAATAGTTTTGATAGCAACAAAAATTTTAGGAAATAATATATTATTGTATTATATGGCCAAAACTATGATACTTCAGCACTTTGTAATTAAATATGAAATTTAAAAAAATAAGTAGATAATAATAATAATAATAATAATAGGAAAAAAACTAAACCAAAAAATGCTCAAGCTCCAATGGGTCATTTCACGTCTAATCAAATCCTTGTACCAAAAATAGGCCGACCATCTTCAATTTCAATGATAAAACTCATACATTTGTTGAACTAAATTTCAATTTTCCCCAAAAATGGAGAACTTATTTCTAAACATTTTTACTCGTTTCGCAAATGTTTATTTTACATTAGGGATGTAAGTATTAAATAAATTATTATTTAAATTATTAATTCACAACATTTATTATTCCATTTTTAGTGTAACTAAAAATATAGTAGGAATCCTTAACTATAAAATACATCATTTGCACGATTTTAGTAATATAATTTCACGGTATAAAAAAAGGTAAAATTTAGTAAAAAGGTATTTAAATAAATTTAAACTTTTTTTTATTAAAAAGCATTTTTATATACAGTATGATGCTAATTTATGTACTATATAGTTTATTCCTAAGATTTAGTTTGTTTTATACTGTACTTTGCCTTCATTTTTATACAGAAAACATACAGTCTAAAAATATATATAGTTTTTCAAAAATAAATAAAAGTCACTTATATAATAATATAATAACTGTAATATATAATATAACTTTTTATATATTATATTGTAATATTAAAATATTTACTCCAAGTCTATTGTTAAGTCATAATTATCCATTTTACCCTCTCTATTTTTTATGCCTATCTTTGTAGAATATATATATATATATATATATATATATATATATATATATATATATATATATATATATATATATATATATATATATATATATATATATATATATATATATATATATATATATATATATATATATAATAACATGACTAATGCACTTTTCCTGCAGATACTGAAAACAAGACCCACCCTCAACAAGGTAAAGAGAGATGTAGCATAACATTAATTTAAAATAAGTTTTACCTTAAACGTTCTGGGAACACCTTCTTGACGACAAGCAATATATAGACATGCTGAAGCAATTGCATCATTACTTCTTCCTTTCAAATTTTTTCCATCATGTACCATATATATATATATATATATATATATATATATATATATATATATATATATATATATATATATATATATATATATATATATATATATATATATATATATATATATATATATATATATTATAAGCTAAAAAAAAACACACATAATTTATAGTTCAAAAAATTTTACATAAAAGAAAGTTACCTGTTTGAATAAGACATTAGCTCTGTCTACAATCGTCTTTGGAAGATTTCGTTTGTCAGCCATGTTGCTAATTTCTCTAAACGCATGAATCAAAGCTCTGTCTGAACTGCTCATCTATACAAATAATGAAAAAGAACATGACCCTATTATATTGATCAATAAAATAAAATAAAACAAAAATTTTCTACTCCATCTACTTACAGATCTTCTATTTGGATATTTACTATCTCCGAATGATGATGAACCTGTTGCTGGGCCTATGATGGTAGAAAGATCAGAGCCATTCAATAGCGGGTTTTCAGGTCCACCAACTCGAGAAGGATCACTATTAGCTTTTTCATTGCTGAATGTTCTCCATTCCGATCCGACATCTATTACTCTAAGAGTTGATAAAAATCAAAATGGAAAATCTACAGTTGTTTTTGAATGTTAAAAAATGTTTTACAGATGATGGGGATAAATAATAATAATAATAATAATAATAATAATAATAATAATAATAATAAATGTTTATTAATTAATATAGACATTTAATGTTTTAAGATTTCAATAATAAATAGCATTTACTGAAAACTTAAAATGCAAAATGAGTCCTATTAGTACGGATATTATTCAAAATAGGTAGTGAGAATCTTGAATATCTAACCCTCTGAACATTCCAACATGTTTTACTTTACTGTTTAAAAAAACTTAGTAAAATATAAAATTAAAATATTTAAAAAATGAAAATTATACATAACAATGAAAAGAATTTGAATTTTTCCACTGCAAATATGTAATAACATATAAACAATTCTACAATTTTTTCTTGAATTTTTAATGAAAGTTTTTAACAATTTTAATATTATAAACTGGAAATCTACTGAACTCTAACATAAGTTGCTCGTATCTTAATACTTCAAAAATAAAGGAAATAAATTTTTTAAGAACTACAAGACCAAAAACAAAAGTGTGAAAATATTTAAATTTTATCAAGTCTGAAATAAAAACAAAGGAAAACTACAGATAAAAATAAGCATTAAACATTACAAAATGTATTCCAAGAATTCTATGATAAGTAAGATAAATGAATCTTAAAATTGTGTTAATAACAATTACGAAGAAATTAAAGAAAAAAATTATACCTTACCTATCACCAACGACTAATCCACATTCAGAACAAATTTGATCTCCTGCTCTGTAGTCTTCAATAAGAGATGCTTCTGGGTGTTCTGGGCAACATATTTTATTATCGAGGGGTCTCCTGTTTGAAAATTTACAAATTTTAATTATATCCTAAAAAGTTTATTTTTAAGAATAGCAGAACATTTAGTAATCAAATTTTTTTTATTTTATTTTATTTCAATGACTTTAATGATTAATTATAAGTGCATTATTATAAAATTTGTACAAAAAAGAAAATGTTATTACTTTTAGAACATTAACTAATTAATAAGAAGACTAAAGAATTGAGGAATTATGGAATTTCATGTTAAAAGATGCCAATATAAATGCCAATATTACACTAATAAAAATTTTAGAATGGGGAATGGCTTATGTTTGAGGATAAAGGAAAAAATAGGTTATAATTATAAATAGTAATTTAAAAATGTCAAGAATAGAGGTAATAAAAAGTTTTTAATAATAAAAGAAGGTAATAAGAAAAATAAGTGCACAAGAGCACTTGTAATCAACAAATACACCCAAAAAATTTTTTTTTATTTTAAATAGTAGT
This sequence comes from Armadillidium nasatum, assembly GCA_009176605.1. Classification (NCBI taxonomy): domain Eukaryota; kingdom Metazoa; phylum Arthropoda; class Malacostraca; order Isopoda; family Armadillidiidae; genus Armadillidium; species Armadillidium nasatum. Next base: position 68,495 of record SEYY01001506.1, on the reverse strand, counting down.
AGTATACTTTAAGTTTTACAATTCAGCATCTTTTGTCTTGAAGTTCAATATTTTAATTCACATTTACATAAAAAATGAATGAAACCAAAACCTATGATGATGATGATAATATTTATATATAATTTTAGGTTTCAGTTTCATTTATTTTTTTATGGAAATATTTTTTAGCGTAATATTGTCTTGCTATAATATATTGCTAATTTGGAAAATATGAAAATCTATAAAGTTCCTAAAATATATTTATTTTTATTAATAATGTAATTTTAAAAAATATTTTTCTTTATTTCATTATCAACCATAGGCATGCTCCATGAACAGATTTATAATTTAAAAATTTAATACTTAATACTTTTAAGTTTAAATGTATAGGTATGCTTTTCCTGCACTCTATAAATATTAGGTTTCCATTAATAAAATTATAGGGTAATTCTTTAGTTCAGTGACCTTGGAATATTTCTTACTCTATAGAAGCTACAAGTATAAAATAAATTAAAATGCAATAAAAGAAAATACAATAAAAAGCAACACACCTTATTTCATACATCAAAAGAAACATAACATTAAAATTTTATGATAATATACCAAATTCCAAATTTGAATATTAATTTGTTTTGGAATGTCTATCATTCTGTATTAAAGTCCTTTTAACTATTTTGGTGTTATAAGTTATGGTTATATTTTCATTTTCATATTTATGTTAAAAAACAAAACAAAAACAAAAACTTATATATTATATATATATATATATATATATATATATATATATATATAATATATATAACTGACCGGGGCCCCGGCTAAAAATCAGGGAAAACCGGGGTTGCCAGCCGGGGTTAAAATGGCAAATTTTTTTTTTTTTTTTTTTTTATTTTTTTAAAAATTTTCAGTCGATTCTGCTGAAACTTTCAGTTATATAGATTTTTTACCGGTAAGAAAAGTCCATTTCTAGCGTTTTTCGAGTCTATTACGGTTAAAAGTTTTTTTTTTTTTTTGTGGAAATTTTACCCTTTTTCAATAGAATGGCGGTGCCAAACCACTTTTTAGAATGAGCTGAAAGTTGGACAATTTATTTAAAATTATATGGGCTACAAAAGCCTCTAATAGACTTTTGTTCCCAGAGTTATAGAAAAAATGTTATAAGCCAAAAACTGACCAACTATAGAAAAAAAAAAATTTTTGAACTAAAAAAATCCACCTTTTCAGACAAAATCTTTTTTAAAAAAATACAACTATAACATTTCCTATTTTTGGTGTGTATAGAGGAGGGGTGGGGCTACAAATTCCTCTATGTACTTTATTCGATGAGATTCGTTGGTTTTGAGATATAGCCTTCAAAAAGGTCCATTTTTGGCCAAATTTCAAAAATTCCCAAAGTTTGAAAGGCTATATCTCGCTTCAAACAAAGGGCATTTAAAAATGCACTAAAAAATTGTTGCCCTGTTCCTCTTCTAAATAATATTCACAAATAAAAAAAAATAGTAGGTAGCGTTTTTTTTAAAATAATTTTTTCCTCCAGAAGGGTACGATTTTTGCAAATTTTTTTTCAAATGCTTATAACTTTTTTCTAGACGTGATATCAAAAATCTATTCCCACCAATGCAAGAAATTGGGGCAAAAGGTATTCAGTTAAATTTTCAGCTCATGTGGACCAGTGGTTTGACCCAGTTATTCATTTTTTTCAACTTTGGGTCCAAATAAGTTTCAAACCGTTATAGACTCAAAAAAATGCTCGAAATCAACTCGGAACTTCATGAAAAAATTCACATACTTTGAAATTTTCAGCTCAATCAGTCAAATAATAAAAAAAACTTTCAAACAAAATATAGGAAAATTAAGATTTTTTTCTTTTCTGTTTCTTTTGACCGCTCCTTTTCTGCTAGTGAATGTTCATCTTTGTGTTTTGATTTTAGATACTCCAAAAGATTTGGTTGAAATTTTTTTTACTTGTAGCACCCGGAGGTTCTCTTCTAATTTTCTGACTGCAGATGTTACATTTAGCTATTTCGAGAATCTATCCTGAAACATTGTAAAGTACTCCAAATACTGCAGAAGCTGATCTTTTAGCCATATTGACTGAAAGTATAAACAAAATAATAATTTTTAAATAATGCAGCTAAATGATACAAGTTTGATACATAGCAATAAAATAACAATGATATGTATAAATACAGGTTAAATTGATAATTTTATATCTTACATTTTTTCAAACTTTACCTTTGGGTCTTACCTAGGTAAACGTGTTAAATCACTATTATGAATTAGAATAATTTTTTTTTTAATTTTTGTACTTTTTTTAAACTTTAAATATACAAAACTGTAATTTTCTGATTTTTTTTTTAGAGAAAATGCATATAATCATTAATTTAAGTGAATGTTGCCTATTCTACTCCTTCCTTACAATTAAATAAACCTTATTTCTAATTTTCTTAACCTAAAATTTCAGTGCTTTTGACCTCTTTACAAATTTTAGGAAACCCCGGCCAGAATTCCAGCCCCGGTCGGTCCCTATATATATATATATATATATATATATATATATATATATATATATATATATATATATATATATATATATATATATATATATTATATATATATATATATATATATATATATATATTTGCTTCCTTATGTATAGCTTTCTTCCTAATCGTTTCATTTCAGCTGTTGTTGATGGAGCATCAGCTTTTTCCTTTTCTGCCAATAGTGACGTTTCTCAGGGTTCTGCCTGTCTCCTACTCTATTCTTACTTTTTATTAATGATCTTCTCAATTCCTCATCTAATCCAATCCATTTGTATGCCGATGACTTGACCCTACATTCTTCTACTCATTTCAAATTTTCTCCTTCCCTTGCATCTAGAGTTGCCTCTCATCTTCATCTTTCCAATTCCATTCTTGCAGATCTGGATAGAATTTCCCAGTGGGGTTGTTTCAACCTAGTCAAATTTAACTCTTTAAAAACCAAACTTCTTCAAATCTCCCTCTCAAAGACACCTCCTAACTTTCCTATTTCTTTCAATGGTTCTCCCATCTTTCCTGTTGACAATTTGAATATCCTTGGGCTTCACATAAATAAAAAAATGTCTTGAAACCTCATATCTCAATAGTTGCTAGGGCAGCCTCAAAGAAATTGAGTTTTGTTTAGACTGGGAGAAATTTTCTTCTTCACAGTTACTCCAATTTTACAAGGGCTTCTTCCACCCTTGTATGGAGTACTGCTCTCATATCTGGGGTGGCTCAGATTTCACCCATCTTTTGGATAGGGTTGAGTCAAAAAGCTAACTAAAAAACATAAATTATTCAGCTCTCAAATTCACTTGACCCTGTACCTTTACAACGTGACATTGGTTCCTTGTCTCTTTTCTATAGGTACTACAATGACAAATGCTTGAAAGAACTGTGCACTTGTATACCTCCACCTTTACAGTGTCCTTGTAGTACAAGGGGTGCATTGTCTGCGCATAAATTTTGTGTAGACATAGGCAACCACAGGCTTATTTGCTGTGGTGCCTCCTTTCCTGCCATCTGTTTTGTGGAACTCTCTCCAATCTTCTGTTTTTCCTGCCAAATTTAATCTCAATTTCTTTAAAGTCCACATCTGTACTCCTACTAAGATGAAACTTTACTATACATTACTGATAAGCTTTGGCTTGAAAAGTTTAACTTGTTATATATATATATATATATATATATATATATATATATATATATATATATATATATATATATATATATATATATATATATATATATATATATATATATATATATATATATATATATATATATATATATATATATATATATATATATATATATATATATATATATATAATATATATATATATATATATATATATATATATATATATATATATATATATATATATATATATATATAATATATATATTTTAATTTTATGTAAATTATTTATTTATTAATTTATTTTCCTTAAAAATAAAACTTGTATTTTTAGCTTAAAGACAGCTATAAAATCTTTAAAAATTTACATTCAGCAACCTGATATTGAGTCAAAGGACAATACGTCTTTGAATGCAGATGATAATGGATGACATGTAAAATATTAGTAGTAGTAAATTTTTTAATTTTAATTGTTTTTGGTATTTTTAGTTTACAAACTTTGTTTTCCACTCTTCAATTTACCAAATAAAATTGAATTTAGATCATTTTGTCTTTGTAATTCTGCAAAAAAAAAAAAAATAAAAACTGCTTTACACTAAAAAATTACCATATTCTATAGTGAACCGTTTTTCAAACTTGATATAGGCTTTAAAATACAAAAATAAAATAAAATAAATGTTTATTCTATCATCATTAACAGGCCAATCACTTTTTTTTCAATCTGAGCTAAAATTTTACTCAAATATAGAGTTCCAAGCTTTCTCAAAATTCTTTTATTTATATTTTAATAATATAATATATATATATATATATATTAGGGATGGAGTGAAGTATCGGTAGTATCGGCATAATTTTGAGTATCGGTATCAGCAATTACAGTATCGGTAAAATTTTTGGACAAGAGTAAATTATATAATAAAATTTAATAATAATAATAATAATGAAGTAAGAAAATTGGATAATCAAAAAGTTTAATTAATTAATAATTTAATAAATTATTTAACTACGAGTTACGATCCGAGAGTTGGGAGTTTCGATGGGAGTCGGGAGTCGGAGTCAGTTACTTTTTCCTAACTCCCATCCCTGATGGGATGCTTGGCATCCATAGCTGGATGGCGAACTCCATATGCAGGAACTCTTCTATATATATATATATATATATATATATATATATATATATATATATATATATATATATATATATATATATATATATATATATATATATATAGGCTTAGGTGGAGATTGTTTCTGAGTTTCGATATTTTTTATATCAATATTTTATTTTAATCGATATTTTCCTGCCTATAATTAGCCTTAGGCTACTATGTCGTGCAAATGTTCTTGTGTACGTTAGGTCTCTTTTACGGCAAATTCTGGTGTAGGTTAGGCCTCTTTTTAACGGCAATTTCGGTAGTTCAGGTTATGATAAGTTAATTAGGTTCTGCTAGAAAAGTAAGTAATAATAATTGTGTGTATGTCTAGTAATAGTACCTCTGGCAACTCTCTTGTTTACGATAGGCTTCTCCGATATTTTTGATTTTCGATATTTTTTAACAATCGAAACTCAGAAACAATCTCCACCTTTACCATATATATATATATATATATATATATATATATATATATATATATATATATATATATATATATATATATATATATACTAGGAAACGAATTATGGGCTAGCTTAAGGAATTCCTTATTAGAACTTTTATATATCAAAACTAGAATTATTTTTTAATCTAAAAGTTTCTCATAATTCTTCACCCAAAAAGTAAGGAGTATCAGCCAAGTATTGGCCATATTAACCAATACTGATACCAATACCACAAAAAATGGCAGATACTGCCAATACCGATACTATTGGTACACCCTAATTATATAGTTTTATTTTTCCAAAATCATATTTACATATGTTGTCAAAAAGACAGTCAAAGGATAATGCCTCATTTCGTTTATGTAGTTAGACTGAGTAGAAAAAAAAAAAAAAAAATTCAGCTCTGCGTCTCTAAAATTTTTTTTATCAAATTCTGAACACGCTTATGCCATATAGTGATATAAACAGAGATCACAAAAATTAAGATTAATATATCAAAATTTCATAACATTATTATTAGATATTTGAAATACTTAAAGTACATTTTAACACCTTTTTATTTATTTAGGTTAGGCCTATCTGCTGGTCATTTGACTGGGACTGGTTTTAATTGCATATGGCTTCTTACGGTCTCCATTTTCTTTGGCTTTAAACTCTACAGAAATACTAAACTTACAAAGTTTATTCCCAATATTTTCATCAATTGAACTTACAAATAATCAAAAAGGCCAGGTTATATAAATGATTTATATTTTATAAGTACGCTTTACCTAAATAATCAAAAAGGCCAGGTTATATAAATGATTTATATATTATAAGTACGCTTTACTTAAGAGGTGTTAAGACTACTGTAATTTATAACCTACCTGCTTTCCATTTGGTCTTTCGTAACTTTTCAATATTATTCTATCTATTTTAATATGCGTTTTACTGCTCTAATTCTGATAAAATCTTTAAAATGCAAATCCCAATAAATGCACCAAGTGCTAACAAACTTAATACCGAATAACCAAATTTTAGCGCAACAATCAGAACAATAAATACTCATAGGATGGCGAAACAATTTTTCACTACGTTTCACAGCCTCCTTTATTACATGATCGTTTTTCACTTTTGTAGCACGAATTTAAAACTAAAAACTTTCATGCCATCCGTGTTAAAATTCAAACCTAGCTACTGTGTCGTTCATTTGAGTGGGTGTTGTTACTTACAGCCTAGGTATCACTAACCTAGTACCTATTTCTTATATTATAAAAGATATTTATTCGTATATCAGTGTTCTTATTTTCTTTTCCTATTATGGTATTTCTTTTCCCCACGTTTAGGTCCTTGCTGCATAGCCTTTACACGTTCCAGCTGTTAGCAGTTATAGCTGTGACACATACACCTCACCAGTGGCGGCTCGTGTAAAATTGGCAAGGAGGGGCTGCAATAGTATATATATATATATATATATATATATATATATATATATATATATATATATATATATATATATATATATATATATATATATATATATATATATATATATATATATATATATATATATATATATATATATATATATATATATATATATATATATATATATATATATATGTGTGTGTGTGTGTGTATGTGTGTGTGTGTGTGTGTATAAATTTCTATATATATATATATATATATATATATATATATATATATATATATATATATATATATATATATATATATATATATATATATATAATTTCAAACGTACCTTATTTATTCTTGAAAACTTGCTTATATTCTTATTTAAAAATAAGATTAGTTCTTCGAATTTTAGATGTCGAAAAGTTTTCAATTATTTTTTCATTGAAATCTGGTATTTTACAGACCATTTCTCTCTCTATTGAAAGTATCGTTAATACATTCAATCTCTCGTTGCACATGGTACTACATTTAAAAGTTTTTATTCTCTTCAAAGTCGAGAAACATCTCTCTGCTTCAGACGTCGTCATCGGAGTTGTAATTGCTTTCATATAAATAATGTTTTAAAAGCATACTGTCATATTACACCAAATTATATAAATTTTACATTTTTTTACACTATTCTTACTCAATCGCTAAATTTATCTTCCTTCAAAATTGGAAAAATTTATCTCACAAAAACAGACGCTGCCAAACGTACGTCTTTCAACATAAAAAACCAATTATTACGTACGTATTAAAATTATTATAAGATTTTTTTCTATTCCCAATTATTCTTACTTAAAATTCTGCAAGGATTACAAAAATGTTATCCTTTTTAATGTACGTTTAGTAGTTTTTGTAATATTTAAGTATGTAGAAGTGCAGTCTGGCATAATGTTTTATATATATATATATATATATATATATATATATATATATATATATATATATATATATATATATATATATATATATATATATATATATATATATATATATATATATATATATATGCATGTATTTATAAAAGTTGGCCCTCAAAGAAGTTCTTGCTGGGAGCCCCGACGACTTTAGAGCCGTCGCTGCTTGACATCAACCACATTTTAAATTATTTGTACGCTTCCCTTGTTGGATAAATGTTGCTGCTCTATCATAGTGGTTGTAAAGGTGTAAAGCTTATGTATTTGATTCCTAGATAATAACTCTCTTGAAAAATTCTCTTCCTCAATAATGGGAAGAATCAAAGTTAATGTGATGAAGTTCTAAAACTAAAAAATGAAAAAAATTCTAGGAGTAAAAATGAAAGAATAGAGCGACATTGTTGTTATACTTTCATCTGACAAGAATTCATAGCGTATCCATTTTAGTCAACCCAAAGATACTAAGCTTGTGCTTATAATCATCGACATTACGTCCTTTTTAAATTTGAAGAGCTATTCATCGAAAGAATCAAAAGTAGAAGAAGCACAAGTTATATCGTCTGCTCAAATATGTAAGACTTGAAAAGGACTAGAGTAATTAGGATTTAGGATCGATATGCATGATAAAATGAGAAACAAAATGGAATATATCGATTGTCCTCATTATTTAGTGTAAAAAAGAATGCAAGATTGTTAAAGTGACAAACATATTTCAACTTTTAGAGTTTACATCACAAGTAATTTTTCATTGTTATAAATTTAAGATTTGTTCACTTCACTATAATTTATATAACTTCCCATTCTTGGGTAAATAATCCACATTTGGGTGAAAGTGGCTTTTCTTTCTGAATTGTTGCACCTATAATGCTAATTAAAATTTACATTAAAAATATTGTAGTAATTGTACTATGAAGAAAGTGGTTAGATAGTTTACTTCGGTTGGTTTATAAAAAATATGAATTGGGCTTGATGCCTAACGACCATTCACCACCTTCAAGTAACAAGTAAGAATTGTTCACCGATTTCTGCATAACTCCATTGAAATCTGATTTAATGTCTTTACCATAGTATAAGGATGTTTTCACCATTTTAATGTGTTTTTTACTGAGCAAGTAATCAAGCTTGAGCAAGTTAGAGCAAACAGTTACCGAAATGTTATTTTTTTGGAAAGAAACCACCAATTGGTGTCTGTAGATAATCACAACTAATATTTTGTGATAGAATTGGGGGCTGTAATGAAATTAGTGGTTTCCAAGTACCTAAATGTGTGAACATGATTTCAATCTTTTGCCTTTATAAGGAACACACAGCAATTGTTTCCTAAAAATGAGTGATGTTAGCTGTGCATTTTATCCACTTGCTCCAGATTTTGTGGAACCACTGAGATTAAGCAGTGGCATTTTTCTCTGTTAGATAGGATCTGAGAGTTGAAATATTCATGGAAAATAAATACTAAAATTTTTGGGACCATTAAAATTTTTCAAAAATATTAAAATTAAAGGCATTGTATCTAATATATATTTCCTTCTATTTAAACCTTTCTCTACTTATATTTTCTGTGTAAACAGTTTTTAGTAATGATGAAAAATGTTTGGAAAATACTGACGGTAAGATGATTAGAAACTTAGCTATATTCACAAGGAATTAATACTTTGATCTCATCTCCAGTTATATATATATATATATATATATATATATATATATATATATATATATATATATATATATATATATATATATATATATATATATATATATATATATATAGAAAATTTTTTTTTTTTTTTTTTTTTTTTTTTTTTTTTTATATTATATTATATATATATATATATATATATATATATATATATATATATATATATATATATATATATATATATATATATATATATATATTTACAATGTAATATTTTTAAAATCTGTATTTTTGGATATCAGAATTTAAATATTTATAAATATGAATACTAAATATTCTTATATTCATATAGATATAAATCTTCAAAATTTTTTCTAAAATACTTTAAACAAGTATAAGATTTTAAAACTAATGAGAATATTAAAATTTTTTAATTATATATTTGGAATTTATAATTCCTAGCCTAGACTATATGTATAATACTAAAAAAAATACTATATATTTTCCTATGATACTGCTATGAAAATAAAGCTAAATATTTCTAAGAAATTTAAATAATTTAGGATATTTTTTCTAATTTTCAATTTAATAGAGAATACGTTCCATCTTATTTATTTTATTTTCATTAGAATACAAATTAGAATACAACTTTGTCATCACTCTCCTATTCATCATCACTGTTCGATGTTAAGAAGAAAATCTCTCATTAGTTACATTAGAATCAGTTGATTTTTTACTCTATTTTCAGTTCTGTTTCTCTAGAAGAGAAGGTAAAAAACTTTAATTTTCTTTGAAAATACTATTTGAAATGACAAATTTAGTGTCCATTTTTCTTCATTTTTACGTAAGTAATAATCTGAAACATCTGCATAAGAATATGATCCAGGACATTTTTGCAATATCTTTGATATTGATTTAAGAGATTTCAGTACTGTATAATGTATGCAACAAAAGTATTTGAGTTTCTCAAATGTTTTAATTATTTTCTTATATGGTTTTAAAAGCTTCAGTAACATTTATAATTATTAATTCACAACTTGTTTAACATCTTTTGATTGAGCCCTGAACTGGACTTATTATCAAAAGCAAACTCCCCTTCACATTAAATCATTGCATTGTATCATTTTTTTAATTTACTGTTCCATCTTGTTGTTGTATTAGTATTATTATTATTCATCTTGATAGTTAGAGCTTCCCGTATAGAAATTTAATTTATTCTGTAGCTACAGAACTACAGAGTAACTCAAATGAGTTATTCAAACTGTAAAACCCAACCCATATATATATATATATATATATATATATATATATATATATATATATATATATATATATATATATATATATATATATATATATATATATATTATTGCTCATCTTTCAACAGCATTACTGTAAGATGCTTTATTCTATTCTAAATAGTAGTTCTTTATTTTTAAATTTAACAAGGAATGAAGTTGAAAAGAAAATTAATCAATACGCCTTCCATTATTGATAATTTAAATCTTTCAAAATTAGTGTGACACTTCAGTTTGGGGGTCCAGGGTCGCGACAAGCGACTTTCTCTAGGGACCCCACTATGAGTGATAATGATGTTGATGACATTGCGTTTCTAACAGGTATATAGGCCTATGTTCTTGATCTCATTACATAATTGTATTTTTGCATTCATTATAATCTATAGTAAAAAATAATTGAAATATTATATATATATATATATATATATATATATATATATATATATATATATATATATATATATATATATATATATATATATATATATATATATATATATATATATATATATATATATATATATATATATATATATATATATATATATATTAATTTTTATTTTTTTAAGATTAAAAATTATGTAGAAAAATAACTTGTAAATAATAGTATCACACTACCATAGTTCAAGATCATTTAGTACAGCTTCAATATGGTACCATATATCAAATTGGCTTGTATCACTTGTGTTATCTGTTTTTTTTTAGTAAAAATGATATTAAGTTGTTGCTCAGTGCTTTTGTTTTATCGTATTTAAAGTAACCCATTTTTTTTTTCCATGGGTTTAAAAATATAAAGATTTTAATTATTTTTTATTAGTGTATAATGTGCATTAAAAACAATAAGTAATGTATAAGTTCTAATTTCTTTGAATAGTATTAGCAAATATATATATATATATATATATATATATATATATATATATATATATATATATATATATATATATATATATATATATATATATATATATATATATATATATTTAGGCTCACCTCATGAAAGTGGTTTTCTTGTTAATAAACGAGCAATATATGAGCCAGGTTCAGTTATGGTATGTTCACAGAAAAGGGCCTGTTGTGCAGTTAGTTGTGGATTCTTGGCTATTATAGCAGTTGCAGTAATTGTAGCATTTACCAAACCAGGTAAGTTCGTGTAATTTATTTACTTAATTTTTTTTTTATAAAGCAATTACATAGAATTTTTGATTTTGGAATGAATCAAAAATTTTAAAAGAATAAATAAATACTCATTAAATATTGTGTGTTTTTAGATGGAATTTTTTTTTTCATATATTCGTCCTCTTAAATTGTTATATACCCTTCATATTGTTATATATATATATATATATATATATATATATATATATATATATATATATATATATATATATATATATATATATATATATATATATATATATATATATATATATATATAATAGGATGTCCAGAAGCAAGATATACTGGAGAACCTATTGGTGGATATGGAGGAGGAAGAAAAGTTATATATGTTAAACCCCTTTTAGCTACAAATGGAGAAGTTTTTCCATGGAAGGATATAAAATTGCCTCCATATGTTCATCCACTTTATTATTCTCTCTATCTTCATCCAAATTTTACGAGTAACTTTGTAAGAGGTAAGATTTGGATGTATTTTTAAGTTGTTATTCCTCTTAAACTTAATGATTTTTAATGTATGTTCCTCTATTATTAGGAAATGTAACCATTATGATAACCGCTGTAGAGGAAACGCAATTCATTGTTTTGCATTCAAGGGGACTAAATATTTCACATTATACTTTGGAAGATAAATATAAGCAAAGAATTGATATTCTTAAATTTCTATTATGCCTGGAGCATCAACAGGTAATATATATATATATATATATATATATATATATATATATATATATATATATATATATATATATATATATATATATATATATATATATATATATATATATATATATATATATATATATATTTTTTTTTACTCTTTAAATGTTCTGATTTTGTATTTTGGAGGAAAATTATATTTTTTATTTATTTTTAACTTTTCAGATTTATTTAGGGCTCTCTCGAATACTACACAGAGGAAGTAATTATACAATCAATTTGATTTATGAAACAATTTTCAAGGAGCATCTTGACGGGTTTTATATGTCCTCTTACAAGGATGAATATGGCAACTTGAGGTAAAAGTTAACATTTTTTGTATTTAACACATTAGCTGTTCATGCATTTTTAAAAGTTCCTTTATATATATATTAGGTATGGAGTGAAGTATCGGTATTTTCAGGTATCGGTACCGGTGAATTTTTAGGTATCGGTATCGGTAAAAATTTTGGTATCGCTCCATCCCTATATATATATATATATATATATATATATATATATATATATATATATATATATATATATATATATATATATATATATATATATATATATATATATATATATATATATATATATATATATATATATATATATATATATATATATATATATATATATATATATATATATATATATATATATATATATATATACACACAAGGTGTTGCAAAATTAGAGGTAAAAAATTTAGCAGTGTATAGGGAAGGGTAAATTAGGCGCATGCTATATTATATACATGTGGCGGCAAATGTTTAGTTCTCGAACGTTCCATTATATGTGAAGGGAATTCAGCAAACAATGTAAAAAAGTGTCATTTGTAATCGTCGCGCATAACCGGCAACATGAATCGCCTAACAATGTGAAAATGGCCGACATGCACCTAGCGTATGGCGCAGCAAATGTTAATGCAAGACTGGCACCAAGAATATACCGAAAAGGGTTTTCTGAATCGTTATGTTCCCGGCCTTCGAAGGAGGTTCACCAACCATAAAGAGGTTATTATAAATAATGGTTGTGAACATCGGCGTTTGATTTTCCATTGTATACCTACTAGTAACCTTTATGCGCGCTAACTACTAAACTAAATATAATTAAAAATATAAAATGTTCCCATTTTGCCCTTCTCTACTCACTGTTAAATTTTGTACCGCTAATTTTGAAACTATATATATATATATATATATATATATATATATATATATATATATATATATATATATATATATATATATATATATATATATATATATATATATATATATATATATATATATATATATATATATAATTATTAAATAATTAATTATATTATAATTATAAAAATAATAATAAAAAAAAAAAAAAAATATATATATATATATATATATATATATATATATATATATATATATATATATATATATATATATATATATATATATATATATATATATATATATATATATATATATATATATATATATATATATATAACAGATATATAGGATCAACTCACTTTGAACCAACGTCAGCCAGATCTGCCTTTCCTTGTTTCGATGAGCCTCATATGAAAGCAAGATTTCAGCTAGAAATTGTCAGAGATGAGTCACAACTGTCTCTATTTAATATGCCAATTCGATCCTCTGCACCAATCCCCAATTCTTATTTGGTAACAGACTTTATATAATTTTTTTTTTTTTACATTGCCCTAGAAATAAAGAATATGCTAGTCTTAATTTATTATGGATTTGAAGCAGAATTTAGTGTCCTATTTGAAAAATTAATATCTTATTTTTTATGTTTGAAATAGAATTAACATGTACGTAATTCGAATAGAAGGTATTTGAATATGTTTTTATGTATTAGTATTTATTACTTCATGTGTAAGAATGAACACATTCAGAAAGGCCCTTAGATAGTAAAAAAAGTTATGTCGTCAGTTTTCTTTCTAAAATTTTTCTTTAGTTATTTTCCTTCATCACCATTTACTGAAGTACTGAAACCTTAGAAAAAAATGCATACAGAAATTAAAGATTACAAAAACAAATTATGGTGTGATTGTTTCTTATTTTCTTTTGTTACCGTATTTTTTTTATTGCTAATTTTATATTTATATAATTTTTCTCATTTCATAGATTCCCGATTTTATCCACGAACCAGTATAGGCTTAAAATGTTGAGAGGAATATATATATATATGCCTAATGCAAGTTCAAATTCAAATCTAATTGCATATCCTTGGAAATCTTATAATAACTATTGAACCAAATTTTTAAATACTATTAACAAAATAAAATAAAAAATAATAATAATAATAACAATAATAATTAATAATAATAATAATAATAATAATAATAATAATAATAATAATAATAATAATAATTAATGAATATGTGAGGCCCTTACTCCACATGTGAGACCAGTACTTTAAACAAGGGTATAGATGGAGCAAATGTGATTAGAATAAATTAAAAAAATAAACTTTCAGCCTACATAAACATTTCTCAGTCTTCCTGAAGCCGACCTAACAAACTTTGTTTTATGGTTTTTTCAAAGACAATTTTTTTATGTTTATGGACAAGAATGTTCACATACACAAGTAAGATTTTGGAAACGTCAACATAGAGAAATTTTGGAGGTAGATGTTTAGAAGTTTTAATTAGAATTAATATGAGGAAAACCCCTAGGAAACTCTATCTAGATAAGAAAGAATGGAATCGGAAAACTGAAATGAAGAGAAAACTATAGATACAAATAAGACTATGATTTAAAATGAGTATAAGAGTGATTAAGGTTAGAAGAGTAACTAAGAAAGATCGTATATATATATATATATATATATATATATATATATATATATATATATATATATATATATATATATATATATATATATATATATATATATATATATATATATATATATATATATATATACACGATTTGGATGTATCAGTTCTTGAGAATAAAATAATTTCTTTCAGGTTTATGTAAATATTAATTTTCTTTTTAAATGATTTTTTGAAACTCTTTTTTTTTTTTTTTCTTCTTCTTCTTATAAGGTTGTGGATGAGTTTGAAGAAACAGTTGAAATGAGCACCTATCTTGTAGCATTTGTCATTTGTGATTTCGTGAACGTTACTGACTATATGGAAAACGGTGTCAGAGTTTCAATTTGGGCTCCCTATACGATGATAAGCCAAGCAGATTATGCCCTCCAAGTGTCTATGAAGATTATTGAATATTACGAAGATTTCTTTGGTGTTACTTATCCATTGCCTAAACAAGGTTTGAATATATTTACCAACGCTGTATACGGATTCGTTGTTGTATATTATAGAGTAAATTATTAAAAAAATTAATTATTCCATTTGTGTTAGGGTAAAATAGCTTTTATTTAAGTAGTACCAATTAATACTACTGAAAAATTATTATGAAAATTATATTTTAATTGTATTTACAGTAAAAATTATACTTTAAATTGGGCTGCAGATGAATCTTGATAATAGGGTTGGAAACGCTCACTTTAGATAAATTAACTATATACATTATCTTTCTTTGGCTGTATTCATATATATATATATATATATATATATATATATATATATATATATATATATATATATATATATATATATATATATATATATATTATATATATATATATATATATATATATATATATATATATTACAAAGAGTATTGAGGCTACAGCCGCAAACATATAACTTTATTTACAAAATTAACATCGACGTTTCGACCTCTCTCAGATCATCATCAGGACTGGAAGAAAACGGAAAAACAAAAAGAAATAAAAATAATAACGAAAATCTATGATGATAATGTTAGTAATAGTAATAATTATAACAAAAAGATAAATAATAATAGTCGATAGTAAAAAATAATGGTAATTATGAATAATTAATAGTAATGATAGAGAAATAATAATAATAATAATAATAATAATAATAATAATAATAATAATTATACCAATAATATTAATGTCAATAATAATTATATGACTAATAATAATTATATCAATAATCGTGATAATAATAATAATAATAGTAATAATGGTAATATCAATAACAATAATAACGATGTCAAATAATAATAATCATTAAAATTATAATAGTAATAACAGCGATAATAATAATAATAATAGTAACAATAATAATAGAGAAATTATACTTAACAGGTAGTGTTGAGAGAACTTACTTGTTACTGGTATGGTATTCCAGATTGTACTGGAGAGGAAAGAATTTTTGCGGTTAGAGATTACGTTGTTTATTAATATAAAGCAGAGTTGGTTGGTTGTTTTTTTTTTATATAACGCAATATATTAGAGTAATGAAAGTTATACTATTAGTAGGGGGTGTGAGGAGGAGTCCGAGTTTAAAGAAGGTTGCAATTGTTTTAAATAGAGTGATTCTAGAATAGGGATGTCCTGTTTGTTAGCCCTTGAAAGTATATGAAATTTTTTAAAAAGTATAGGGTTGTGGCATTTTTGAGAATGTGAGCGGATGGCAGAGGTAGATTTAGAGGAGAGGGTGGTGAAGGTTCTAGTGCTGACTCCCATTTTTCTCTATAATTATTGTTACTATTATTATTATCGCTGTTATTACTATTATAATTTTAATGGTTATTATTTGACATCGTTATTATTGTTATTGATATTGCCATTATTACTACTATTATTATTTTCTTCACTGTTATATAACAGAAATGGTTATCAATATAGTTACCATTATTATTATGATCTTTATTAATATTATTATTAATTATAATTAATATTATTATTATTATTACAATACTTGAAATAAATATTATCATTACTATTATTATTACTAGAAGTATTGTAGCAAACTTCATATTTAACAACTTTGTTACTGTTGCTTGCATGATCAATATATCTAGAATTTCGTTACTCTAGAAGTAACCTATCCTAACATGTAATTATCAAATTTATATGTATTAAACTTTGGGGCTCAAAGGAAACGGCAGTGTTTTCCCCTAGCAGCCCCTTTTCAGAGAACTGGACATTATTATTATTGTTATTATTATTATTATTATTACCTATTATTTTTATTATTGTATTTAACAGAATAGGACCTTTTGTATGTAATAGTTCAAACTTTTAATTGTACTTTTTTCTGAATAAACTGTTTGAATTGAATTATTATTATTATTATTATCACGATTATTGATATAATTATTATTAGTCATATAATTATTATTGACATCATTAATATTATTTTTGGTATAATTATTATTATTATTATCATCATTATTTTTTTTTTTTTTTTTTTTTTTTTTTTTTTTTTTTTTTTTTTTTTTTTTTTTTTTTTTTTTTTTTTTTTTTTTTTTTTTTTTTTTTTTTTTTTTTTTTTATTTTGTTATTTTTTATTTTATTTCTTTTTGTTTTTCCGTTTTCTTCCAGTCCTGATGATGATCTCAGAGAGGTCGAAACGTCGATGTTAATTTTGTAAATAGTTATATGTTTGCGGCTGTAGTCTCAATACTCTTTGTAATATATTTGATGTTTTCAAGAAACAAATCCTTTCATCATATATATATATATATATATATATATATATATATATATATATATATATATATATATATATATATATATATATATATATATATATATATATATATATATATTTAAAATGTCTTAAGAAAATAAAATTCTTTATAAAGATTTGATTGCAATACCGAATTTTGCTGCTGGTGCGATGGAGAACTGGGGTTTGATAACGTACCGTGATACATCCTTAATGGTTGACTCCGAACACACGTCGTCAAGGGCACAACAACAAGTAACTATGGTTATTGCTCACGAATTGGCTCATCAGTGGTTTGGAAATCTTGTTACTATGTCATGGTGAGTTTATCTTAATTTTTCTTACAGCTACATTATGGGAGTTTAATCTTTGTGCCCTCTTTGATTATAATTATTAGCTGATTTGCAATTTTATCAAGGCTGCTCTTTAGTAGTTAAATTTTATTTGCCCTGAAATCCTGAAAATATTTTGATTTTGGCATTTTAAATACCCTTCATTCTTTCTAAATCATTTAAACGAATATTTTCAATTTCATTTTTTCTAATCATTAATTTACCTTTCATCTTTTTAGATTAGCTAGTTACAACCTTTCATATTTCTCTGATTACTTTTCTCATTTGAATCTTTGCACCTGTTTATACTTGTGGTGGTGACATTTAACATATCAATGGCATCAAATCCAAAATATTTTTAGTCAATTCATGTTTCATTTTTTTTCATGTTTCCTCTTATACTTTGCACGTTTTGTGTTAAGCTTCTCTCATTTCAAATTAGCAGTTGTTGATACACAATCTTTTTTCATTTCCCCCCCCCCCCCCCGCAATAGCTTTTTTTCTACCTCTCACAATATCCCAGTTTTCTATTAACTTTTCATACTGGTTCATATAATTTTGTCTATTCGGAAGTAGTTAACTAAACTCCGTTTTAAAACATTTAAATTTTGCTTGTGGTGTGTCTTCGGTGATCCAACTTTTCTTCGGTCTTCAAATTTTTTATTTAACCTAGATAGGGTATCGTGATGAGACCTCCTTAAGGTATTGAAATAAAATTTCGTCGTAAATATCCCTGCCATCTCCAAAATTTATTATCTCCAGATATATATATATATATATATATATATATATATATATATATATATATATATATATATATATATATATATATATATATATATATATATATATATATATATATATATATATATATATATATATATATATATATATATATATATATATATATATATATATAGGTGGCAAGATTTATGGTTAAATGAAGGATTTGCCAGCTATATGGAAAATATGGGCACTAGCATTGCTGAAACATCATGGGCAATGAGTGAACAGTTTATAATTGAAAAAGTTCAGCCAGCTTTAGCTTTAGATGGACTTATGACATCTCATCCAGTTTCACTTCCTGTCCACGATCCAGCCGACATTGAAAGCATATTTGATGCTATATCTTACAAGAAGGTAAGATTAGTATATGTATATGCTGCAGCTCGTTTTGCTCTTGATTTCCGTAATTTGAAATTTTTTTTTTTTGTATTTGTTGTTGTTGTTAGTTGAAGAAAGTGTTTTTAGAAATCTCTTGATTAGTCTGTATCATTTAGATTCCTAGGTAAAATATTTTCTTAGTATAAGATTTTACATTAAAAAATTTTTTTGTTTGTTTTTTTTATATATATTTTTGTTGAGCCAGTATTTTTTTTCCTTTTTTGGTAATTTAGGTTTTATTTTTTCATTGTAATATATTTTTGAAGACGGAAGTCCTCCTTTGAAGCCCTCTTTTATAAATGCCAATTTTTTCATAAAGATTTTTTTTGGTTTAAAAGAGGGGCCAAAAATTTTTTTTGAGGGCTTTAGACTCTCCTTACTAACCCCTCTAGGGAGCATCTATTATTAGTATGTTGGAAGTGTGTGTTGGGAAACCAGTATTACAATCAGGACTGAGATATTACTTGAATCAGCATCGCTACAGCAATGCTGGAACGGACGATCTTTGGGAGGCTTTAACTCAAGCTGCCTACGAGGCTCAAACTCCCTTAAATGTTAAGGTAACTAAATATATTCAGCTTCTAGGGGCGACGTTCACATGATTATTTAAAATGTTTTTACTATAATTCAATATTTAAAAAGTAGTTGCATAGTTTGACATTATTTGATAAATTTGTTTTTATATATTTTGGGTGCAAAAGTCTTCAAGAACCGTTTATATATAATTATTATTGTAGGAAGTCATGGATAGTTGGACGTTGCAAGCCGGATTTCCTTTAATATCTGTCAAAATACGGGATGTCTCTGTGGAGGCCAACCAGTCACGATTTTTGGAAGTTCCAAGCCAATCAAAGTGACCCTAATTCTCCTCTTAATAGTACAATTGGATATAGATGGCATGTTCCTCTAACTTTTATATCGAGTGAAAATCCAGTTAACGTCACAACAGTTTGGATGAATGTCACCAATAGTAAGAGTATAATCGTTTTCTTCATTTATTATTATTGCTATTAGTTGTTTGTTGTATCCGCAATTTGTTAAGAAACTATCTGAAATTTAGGCTTCTGCCGTCTTAAATATCTAAAATTAGGCATTCATTCCATCACAATAACAAAAACATAAATTAATTAAACGAGAATTTTAAGATTACGAGTGAATAGAGTAAGGGACGCGAGAGGAAATTAATTTGGTTTTATGCTTGGGTTTGGAAAGCTTTTAAGATTTAGAAAGAAGCGGATAAACCATCGAAAGAGAGAGTATTTGCTTTTAAAAAAAATAGTAGTTCTGTCGCTGTAGGAGAATCATAGAAAATTAAGTGTACGAGTATTCGTTGTATTGAAAAAGTTTCCATTATTTAATGTAGAAGAAGTATTTAACCCATCTGATATGATGGAGTTATGATGGTGAACGTTGGGTGTTTATTTTTTTTTTTAAATGAAAATAGAAAGGTAGCTTAAAATGATATTAGTTTAATTTTTGGGATGAGTATTGCACTTGTGGTTTAATAAAGGTAAAATATATTTGTCTTAAGTTTATTGAATTTTAGTACTTAGAGAAAAGTTAACTTTGAATTTCTTTAAAGCAAATGGCACTGTAGAAGATACTTGTTTTAATTTTGATGAGTTTCCGAAAAATTTATCTGTGATAAATTCTGCAGAACGTTTTACAATAAACCATAATAAGTTAACCATTCAGAACTTTTTAACGGTCACCCTGTAGACCTTGCCTGTATTCAATTTAAGATCTTTTTATCTATTTTTAAAATCTTATTTTAGGATCGTCTGGAATCTCATTCTTGGTTTCGATCATCAATATTAATTTCGAGGTCAACTGGTGATATCTTTTCCCATCTTTCTAATTTGGGGATTCTGTCCTTAGGATTAGGTATTGGGGAGCCTTGTTTCATGACTCCTAATAAATATCCATTTAACAGAGTTCGGTCTGCGTCATGGAGCTACTTTGAGGTCTACACTTTCACTGCTCACTCACTTTTAGCTTCTTTTTATTTAGTTTCATAACGGTAGTTGTTAATGAGTGACTTCTTCCTCCCCTGTCAATAGTGATGTTTTGGGTTTTATCCTTTCCTCTAAACCTACTTATTCATTATCGACCTTTTCAACTACGCCCTTCTTCTAACTCTATCCATCTCAGTGCTGATAACAACTCGCGATTATAATTTTTTTCCCCAAAATTTGCTTCCTCTTTACCGCCTAGGTTGTTTCTGGTCTTGGATATTTACGTAGACTTCTCTACTTGAACAATGCTTATATTATAAAAGTCTATGGTATCCTAACACCAGAACCATTTAATTTAGGTTTGTGATACCAGATATATAAGAAATATATTAGCAAATGTAAGTCCGGCTCATGCTCAAACTTTAAAATTGTAAAACTTGAATCTATTGATGATTTAATTGGAGAGAATGAGTGTTAATTTCAAAACTGTGGGGATGATGCAACTAGTCCAAAGTTTTGAAGGAAACATCTTTGCGCTCAGCAGTGCTGGTTGAAAGATTTCGAAGTCTTTCTAATACAGGCAGCATCACAGCTGCCACAATTATATTTATATATCACTGATGAACAAATGAGTGTAAGAAGTCTTTCCTTAGACTTAAAAAACTTGCCAATTTTGTAAGTATTACTAAAAACTAGTTTAGCATTTAAGATTGGAGGAATTAATTTTTAATATTCCATTAATTTCCCGTTGAATTTGATGCTGCCTATATTGGAAAGACTATTTGAAGTCTTTCAACCTGCATTGATGAGTACAATGTTTGGGTTTTTTTTTCCAGAACTTTGGACCATTTGCTTCATCCTCACTTACGCTATTAACATTCATTCTCTCCAATTAAATGATTAAATAAGATTCAAGTTGTAAAATTGTAGATTTTGAGTATGAGCTGGAACTCCATTTCCTGGAATCTTTATACATTTGCCATCACAAACCTGAATTAAATAAAAATTTGCATTCTAATAATATAATTTTGAAGTGAGATTTTGATATGTGGTAGAACTTTCCTCTATACATTAAATTTTATATACATTTATTTATTTTATATAGTAACCTTATATTCTTTTTACTGTTTTTTTTTTTTGTTCATTCTACTATTAGCCTTGAGAATGGGTTGAAGTAGTTCTCACTCGAAACTAGTCGGTAGTAAATTTCTTAAAATAGTTTAATTTTGTCAGTTATTAAGTTCCGCCTTAAGAAAAAAAAGGTTCAATATCAACTGTTCTACTTATATATATATATATATATATATATATATATATATATATATATATATATATATATATATATATATATATATATATATATATATATATATATATATATATATATATATATATATATATATATATATATAATGTACACGGATGTAAATAAATGAACAATTGAATAGGTGTGACGCCTACTTTCGGAATTTTTAAGATTAGAAAAAATTTTTAATTGTCTTTTGATTATTATCATTATATCGAAAGAACTGTTTTACAAGATTCTTATAATTATTAATTTAATTTATATGTTTAATTTAATTTATTTTTTATTATTTTAGTCGAGTTTAACATACCTAAAGATTTGACCTGGATTAAATTCAACGTTGGGCATCGAGGAATTTACAGAGTCAATTATGATGGAGCGGGATGGGAGATGCTTACAAATCTTTTACTTAACGACCCTCTGCGAATATCCGCAGCAGACAGAGCTTCCATTCTTGATGATGTCTTTACATTAGTCAGGTAACCTTCATTATGTACTAATTTTTTTATATTTACTTAGATGTTATTTCTACACAGCTTTTTTTCTGGAAGTTGGAAAAAAAGGGAATATATGTTTCGTTTAAATCATTATATCAACAAAACGCTCAACATAGTTTCACATCAGATCGCAAAGTACCTCTCGATGATCTGTTTATGTTGCGTTATCGGATGCTGTTGAAAATGCCAATCCATAGGTTGGAACAATAGCAAGGAATTTAACTGTTTTGAATTATTTTTTCAGAGCTGGTCGAATCAAAGCAAAAGTGGCTCTTGATTTAAGTCAATATTTGAAGAATGAAACTGCTTACGCTCCATGGCGTACGGCTTCTACTCATTTGATGGATTGGGTTGAACTACTGTTCAGTCATCCTTCACACAGTTTGATGATTTCTTACGTTCACTCCCTTGTTAGGCCTCATTATAGGAGATTGGGTTGGGAGGATACTGGAACTCACCTTGAAAAGTATTCCATTTCTTCCATTTCAATTTTAAGTCATTATTTTATTTATTGTAATTAGTTTGTCATATATTTAATTATATTATATTTTTCAGACTTTTGCGTTCAGAACTTTTGATGTTAGCTGTTGATGCATTGGACACTGAAGCAATTAAGATTTCTCGTGATATGTTCTTAGGTTGGAGGTACAGAAACGAAACAATCCCACCAAATTTTCGACATGTAGTTTATTCAACGGGAGTGAGGTAAGCCATAGATTTTATTTAGAAATTGTTCTCTTTAACCTAACTTTTAACCTTTTTATCAGCAGTTCAGCACTGCCATTAATATATAAATCTCTGGTAATTTTTAATTATTACTAATTCTTCATGCCTTATAAAAAGTACAATGGATTAAATCGAGAACATTTCTGTTCTTCAGGTTTCTTTGCCTTTGTATTTCAGCATTTATATTTTAAAATTATGGTAGGGAAAATGAAAAAAGGAAATGGAGTATGAAAAGCTGTTTTTAACTTGGGACTGTCTACTAGGATTAATACTTAACCTGTTTTATTAGTTTTAAAATATATTACTTACAGTTAATACGACTTAAAAGCACTCTGCAGAATTCTAAATTAAATTGTCATTATATATATAGAAGAGAGACAGTTAAGACAACCTGAATCAAAATCAAGTCTTGTGAATTAGACTGATCCTTTTTTGAATACTTAAAAATGTGTAAATGCAACCATTTTTATTTTAGGCTTAAAGGAATTTAAAACAGTGCTGGATTATTCTTTTTTACACTGTGTAAAGGTAATAAGAATGTAAAAGTTATAAATTATCCTAAGGAGAATTCCTAACATTAAATATCTCTTGATAACTAGCTTATCATAGTTTTGTTTATTTATTATTTTCTATTTTAATTCTCCGTGATGTTAGCTAATTTATAGTTCATTTTGTATGTAGTGAATTGCGATTGACAATAAGTAATTATTAATAATAATAAGAAATAATAAGTAATAATAATGAGTGAAGCAAAAACTTTACAAATTTCTAAGCTCTTAATTTCATTTCAATTATTTTTTTATGAAAAAATAGACATGGCATGGAAGATGACTGGTGGTTTTGCTGGCGTGTTTATAACTCTTCAACAGTACCAAGTGAGAAGAAGTTGTTGTTAAGAGCTCTTGCTCAGACTAGAGATTACTGGGTTATTCAGCAGTGAGTAAATATTTTTTTTGGATTTTTAAATAGAACTATGTTAAAACTGCATTTTAATCAATTTATTTGCTCATATTGATGGTAATAAATGCTTTAGTAATTGTTTTATAATTGGTAGGATATTAGCCTTAGGAATTACTAAACTTATTTTTCAACTTTGATAATTTTTTTTTCCAAGTTCAAAAATTTAAAAAATATAATGCTTCATCCAACATGCAATTAAATTAAGAAGTTCTGACTATCTAATAATGATGTTTGTTATAAATTCTAAGTATTTTAACAACTTAGGAAATATACGGAAAGCAGTTAGTGTTATCACTATAATACATGTATATCATAAAGATAAATTTAGACAGACGTTGATATTTTACAAAGCGGATGAAGAAAGTTTAGATTTTTTGATTTCATAGATTTTTAGGCAACCTTTAGTATTAATTGCCAGTCTTTGAATTAGTTTTATAAGAAAGTATATGGACATATTCTTTTGAAAAGGTATCTTGAAAATACCTTGGATGGCATAAAAATTCGGTCGCAGGATATGTTAACAGTTTTAGCTGAAGTAAGTCGAAATCCAGGAGGACATTTGGCTGCTTGGAGAATGGTCCGAAGACACTGGGACACAATTACAACTTTCTTTGAGAGAGGTTCATTCATTCTAGGTGAAATTATTAAAGCCGTTAACGTCCCATTTTTCTACTCCATTCGATTTAAATGAGGTACGAGAACAGTCACGATTATTCTCTTGAGCAATAGAGCGAACAAATTTGTAGCTTAAAAGCTATTTTGAACTCATTCATTTAGTTTTTTAATTTTTTTTTTTTATCTAGGTTGAAGAATTTTTCAGAG
Organism: Armadillidium nasatum; assembly: GCA_009176605.1. NCBI lineage: Eukaryota > Metazoa > Arthropoda > Malacostraca > Isopoda > Armadillidiidae > Armadillidium > Armadillidium nasatum. Next base: position 42,750 of record SEYY01001506.1, on the reverse strand, counting down.
ACAAAGACGTAGGATCTGGGACTAGATCCCTACAGCAGGCTCTGGAAATTATTCGATTGAACATTCAGTGGCTTGAATTTAATCTTGAAGATGCCACGACATGGTTAGAGAAGCAAGAATTTTTCAAAGAGAAGCTTCATATTAGCATATTTGACTATTTTGACAATATTTAAATTTACTGGTGATAACATTTTTCGTTTTTATATATTTATAATAAAAAATAGTACGTCTGCTATGAATGAACATAGTATCCGTAAAGAAATCCAACGCAAAGGGATAGTCTTTGTGGGGCACGGCTCAAACTTTGTCTTACATCATACAGCACCAAAGCAAACTATTCGAGAAGAAATATATATATATATATATATATATATATATATATATATATATATATATATATATATATATATATATATATATATATATATATATATATATATATATATATATATATATATATATATATATATATATATATATATATATATATTATATATATTATAATATTTTATTTTGCACATACTCTTCTTTTTCACAATAATTAAGCTTTATATCGCAACAAAGTAAGGAATCATTATTATATTATTATTATTATTATTATTATTATTATTATTATTATTATTATTATTATTATTAACATTATTAATAATATTACATCATATCATCCTCATATTTTTGGAGTTCATGCAAGAATTAGGAAATACATCATTAGAGAATAAAACTGCCGTTAGTATTCTTTGTAGAGATTTAGAAAGTTATTATTATTATTATTATTATTATTATTATTATTATTATTATTATTATTATTTTCCTAAGGTGCTAGAGAAAATAGGAAAGCGTGATATTTGAATTTAAATAAGATCTACATAACACTTGATAATGAACATTTATTGTCGTTTGCCTATAGAAAATTTGTAGGAAATGTAGCAGCGTTTGTCTTGGCTTTTGGATAGAGATTATTTTTTAGAAATAAGAGTCCAGAATAGTTGAGTTTGGAAATAAGCTTAGAGACTACTGTAATACCCTCATAGGATGAGTGAATTCAGAGTGCATTGATACATATGGCTAGTCTTAGAAAGCTTTGAATTAGTTTGTGATTATTTTAGTGTAGTTTTTATTTGAAGAAAAAAAATAAAATTATTCGCTTTCATATGCAGAGAGGAAACTAGGAATTAGATGAAAATAGGCTAAAGTATGCTATATAATATAGAACTATTTCAAAATCACTATTGACACTATTTGAAAATAATGCAAAATTTTTTAATATTAATGTTTGAATTTTTGCTGATTAACTATTTTCCCTGTAGAGGAATTTTTATGTAATTAAAAAAATCATATGCGATTTTCTATTACTTTATTGCTGTAGTTCAATGTCTTTTTTTTTTTTTTTTTTTTTTAATTAAAAATTCTTAAAAATATTTGTAATTAATATTTGCTTTAAGCTTTATTCATTAATATAAAAAATATTTATTAATTATAATAAAGCTTTTTAAAATGTTGAATAAATAACATTCTGCTTTTATATAGTTTTTTTTTTTTTTTGGGTAATAACGAATGTTTAAACATATCATTCATTGAAATATATTTTTTAAGTAAGTTTTCTTTTTTCGGTGTAAACTGTAAATACAAAGTCTGGCAATGGTTTTGCGAATGAAAAGTTAGTACACCTTTGTGTTATATGTATATGTTTATTTCCCAACAAGACTGTTAAGTATGTTGTTAAAAATCAGCAAGCTAATTAATCATAGTTTCTGTCCAAAAAAAAAAAAAAAAAAAAAAAATTTTTAAAAAAATTTAAATTAAATTTTTAATTCATTATACACTCTTTAGCTTTAAAGGGACCAATTGTGTCATTCCTTCTGTGATTTGTGTTTAAAGCTAGATAAAGCTTTTTATTTATTTGGTGATACATAAGTGATGATCTCATTTGTTAACGTTGGAAGAGCCTACAATATTTTTTATTCTATCGTTCCTTTTTTGTTTTTAATGTTTGCTGTTAACAATAATTAGTATATATGATAAAATCGCTTTAACTAACTGCTTCCATATAGGCTTGAATGTGTACTAATGTTGGTGATTTAGATGTATTTTGGCTTGTATCATATGAAAATATTTTTTGTTAACTTAAGATATATATTTTAAAATTTTTAGATGTTTGTTTATTATTGTTTATTAATTTTTCTTGCCTAAAAATTGTTAGCTGTTAAAATTTGCTAGTAGATTGGGAATTTAAAAAAAAAAAAAATAATTATTATTTAAAATAAATGAAGAAATATTGCTGCTAGTGAAAGAATTTGATTGTTGACTACATAGAACATCATCTTTGTTCAACCGCCAATTGATATATATATATATATATATATATATATATATTATATATATATATATATATATATATATATATATATATATATATATATATATATATATATATATATATATATATATATATATATATATATATATATATATATATATATATATATATATATATATATATATATATATATATATATATATATATATATATATATATATATATATATATATATATATATATATATCCGTTTTAGAATATAATATTTTAAAATCGATATTTTCTATTCTCAATATTTTAAATTTTATACAAATTAATTATTAAGAATTGTGTAGAAATAATGCTATTTAAAATACAATAACCTGTAACTTTAAGAACTATTTAAAAATTTTATCGATAATTAAACGATTTTATTTTATTCTTAATTAAAATCATTATGCTTTTTAACAGATCTATGCTAGGAATAGATTACTATTACAGTTAAAAGTAAGAATATAGCTTCTTTTTTTTTTTTTTAGATAGAAACTAGCTATTAATAGTTAATCTAGTCATAAATCTAGTCACACTGTTACGTTTGAAAAGTTTATATAGTTTATATTTTAGTTTTTATGTGGAGAATGTAAAAAAAAAAATTTTTTTTTTTTTTTTTTTTTTTTTTTTTTTTTTTTTTTTTTTTTTAGTTTTCTTTTTCTTTTTCTTCTAAAAAATTTTATTTAATATTTTTAAAATAGTTGTCTCTATACTTATATAACATATATATAAAATTTTATATTTTGCCATAACTTTTTTTTTTTTTTAATTTGCAATTTAAAGCTATTTAAAATTTTTAAAGCTTTACATTTGAATCGTATTTATTATTGTTATTTTTATTATTTTAGAAGAGTAAATAAAAAAAATTAGGCTTATTAATGAAGGGTGGGACTAAATAATTGGTTTTAAAAATTTATCTGAAAAATCATTGTTGTAGCGTCAAGTTGTGCAGAGAATCTAAAAAAAAAAAAATTTGTCTGCTCTGAAAAAAGTTTTCATAGATTTAATATTATTACATTTGAAATTTTTTATTAGAGAAGTATTTTAGAAATTAATATTACAATCAAAAAACCCTCCTTTCCCCTGTTATGAAAGACCATGACCTTGTAAACTCTGTTTTGAAAATTGTTAATCACCCAACCAGTGAACGGGGTAAAATTATTATTATTATTATTATTATTATTATTATTATTATTATTATTATTATTATTATTATTATTATTATTGAGCACAAATTTATATTTACAAATCTATTTAATTTAAATTTATGTACTTGATATTCAAGATTGACCTTGTGCTTGCTTGGTCGCTAAAATATATTTTATGAACTTTGACCCATTTTATTTTATCCTTTAGTATTTATAATAAGGAATTCTCAATTGCTTGTGGAGAACATATCTTTCATTATCACTTATGTAATAATGAAAGTATTAAGCATAGTTACAGAGATGAATTTGACGAAATAAGCTTACGTTGAATAAAATAATGATATTCAATTTAAATATTTTTCTTAAATTTTCCAAAATTCATAATATATCCAGGTGTAAAAGCAAATGAATTAGTTGGCTTATGAAACTGTGTATAGTCTATATGGTTTATCTTATTCTTTCTATATGGTTTATCTTATTCTTTAAAAATAATAAAGATTTTGTTATCGCTCATGAGGAACTCGTTCATAATTAAAAATTTAAAAAAATTTTTTTTATTTTCTTTTAAAATTAAATTTTCAAGTCACAAAGATTAATTTATGAAAAATCTTTCATTTGAAATTTAATATTTTCTAAATGAAAAATGCGAATAAATATCCTATGATGATTACTTTAAAAATTTGATTATACTTTCTCAGTTTTTAGCTGAATTAAATCCGATGTTACACAGAGTCTATTTTCATATAATCTCTAAAGTTTTAGAAAAATTCAAATTATTTTTGAAAACAATTCACTGGTATGTTAAATGGAAATTATATTTCTATATTGGAAACAATTGTCTTAACGACAACATAGGACATCTGTATTTTACGGGATTTGGTATTTTACATAGATTCTGGATAATACTAGATTAAGTACGGGCTACATTGTTAAAAATAAGGTGGTCAATTTCTTGGTATTTACATTTTTGAAGAACTTAGATAGTTTAGGTAGAATTAAATAATACCAGAATAATAGTCTATTTGAAGTGCTGTTTAAAAATCTAATTTTGATACGTCTATTTGAAAAGCAATTTAATTTAATTTTTTTTTAGAAAAATACACAAAAATTTTATCACTTTTTTGATTAATTTTGTCGTCGTAATTGTTTAATTCTCTTCCCTAAGTGCTCGAATGGTGCAATCCTTAACAGAACAGCAACTAATCATACGAGCCAATTCTATTTTCAGTTATTTTGATTCAAACGTTTCTGGCCTTAGGAAAGAACTCTTAGTTTGATTCTGTGACCTCAGGAAAGAACTTTTAGTTTAATTCTGTGGCCTCAGGAAAGAACTCTTTGTTTGATTCTGTTTCTTAACTTGAAATTACTCTTTAGATTAAAGTTATTGCAGTTAATCACAAAGCTAAGTTATTTGCTTCTCCTTTTAGGAACAAATTTGGTCAGTTTTAATGTATTTTATAAAAAAATTTAAGGCATCCAATTTCAGTTGGCCTATTTCCTCGCACTATTGAACTACTATTTCCTAAAGACAATCTACGGTTTTTTTGCATAAAGAGGTAGATTATTCTATCATTTAAATTTGTTCATCTCCATCTCCATCTACTGTGAAGGCGGAATTAGTTAAAAGATTTTTAAGACTTACTTCCAACTCTTTTTCTTGCGAATCTATGTTTCTTTTGTTTAAAGAGGTAGACTATAAATATTGGCTTTGATTTTGCTTTTCTCTATTTCTTTTTAGATTGATGGCGGAATTGGTTAAAAGATTTTCTTCCAGCTCTATTTTTTACGAATCTTTGTTTCTTTTGTTTAAAGAGATAGACTAGTATTTATTTTGGATTTGATTATCTTCATCTCTTTCTACACGGACGGCGGAATTTGTTAAAAGATTTTCTTCCAACTTTATTTCTTGCGAAGCTTTGTTTCTTTTGTTTAAAGAGGTAGACTAATATTTTCTTTCACTTTGTTTATCTTCATCTGTTTCTACACTGAAGGCGGAATTAGTTAAACGATTTTAAAGATTTTCTTCCAACTCTATTTCTTCCGAATTTTTGTTTCTTTTATTTAAAGAGGTAGACTAATATTTTCTTTCACTTTGTTTATCTTCATCTGTTTCTACACTGAAGGCGGAATTAGTTAAACGATTTTAAAGATTTTCTTCCAACTCTATTTCTTCCGAATTTTTGTTTTTTTTATTTAAAGAGGTAGACTAATATTTTCTTTCATTTTGTTTATCTTCATCTGTTTCTACACTGAAGACGGAATTAGTTAAACGATTTTAAAGATTTTCTTTCAACTCTATTTCTTACGAATCTTTGTTTCTTTTGTTTAAAGAGGTAGACTAGTATTTTTTTTCACTTTGTTTATCTTCATCTCTTTCTACACGGACAGTGGAATTAGTTTAAAGAATTTAAAGATTTTCTTCCAACTCCATTTCTTTCGAAACTTTGTTTCTTTTATTTAAAGAGGTAGACTAGTATTTTCTTTAAATTTGGTTATCTTCATCACTCTCTATACAGACGGCGGAATCATTTAAAAGAATTTAAGGGATTTCTTGCGAATCTTTGTTTCTTTTGTTTAAAGAGGTAGACTAATATTTCCTTTGACTTTGTTTATCTTCATTCCTTTCTACATTGATAGCGGAATTAGTTAAAAGATTTTCTTCCAACTTCTATTTTTTGCGAAGCTTTTTTCTTTCACTTTGCTTATCGTCATCTGTTTTTGAAGGCGGATATTTCTTTCTTTTATTTAAAGAGGTAGACTAATATTTTCTTTCACTTTGCTTATCGTCATCTGTTTCTACATTGAAGCCAGAATTAGGTGAAAGATTTTAAAGATTTTCCTCCAACTCATATAAAGAACTTGTTTCACTTGATTCTGAGTCGTCTGATGGGAAATAATCTTTGTTGCGTTCATCATTTTCGCTCTTGGAAATTAGAGAATCAGCAAAAGATCTTTATTCTAATTCGGAATAATCGAGAACTGAATGATCTGTATCGTCTTTGTCTCTTGGTTGTGAATCAGAACATGATGTGAAACTGACGATATTTTAATCCTATTCCCCCTACTGACAAATAGCATTTTGCTAATATGTGTCACTTTTCCGGTTAGGAATTTCTTACTTAATTCTTTTAAGTTGGTTCTGCTTCTTAAGAAATGAGGAACTGTTAGTTATTAAGAATATCTCTTTCTCATCTTAATCATCGTTTCTAGTTTCAGATGAACTGGATTGTTTTTGAAATTGAAAAAATTTCATTGGCCTCATATAATACTATCTTTCTGCACCTTCTATAGGCATATGTAATTACTGACTGTTACTATTTTCATTAATAGGACTTAAATTTTATTTTCAAGTTGGTTCTGAAACTTCTTCTTTTGTGCTTGGTCTCAAAGTTTTCACAAGGCATTTCAATAGATTTGTCTGAAATGCTTGAACTCCTTATGTTTCCATAATACTGTTAGTATTTATCCATTGTGATAGATTCAGGTGAACTCCAAATGTTCGTTGAATTGCTTTCCAATGAGGCCGAAGAAATATTCCTAAGATCACAGACTAAATATATATCATCTAAACCATCTTTTGGGTTAGGGCTTTTTAGCGGTGTTGGCCCTTAGGTACAGTATAATAGAGAGCGATTTGTAGAATTTCGAGATAAGATTGGAGTGTTTTGTTTGTCTATTTTTTGTATACAGTTCTGGTTAAAGTGTCTATCATTTAATTATTGATGTTATGGAGCTTCTACCTATTTTAAGAACCGTTGATTCATCGCATATATTTTCTGTTAACATTCTTTTTCTTTTAAAGGTAATATATTGGGTGTGTTCAGCTAATCAATATCAAAGCAATGGAGTATATTTTAAATTAAATTCGCACTATTTATTTTTGGAAATTAGGATTGTGATTTATCGTATGTCGAAAGAGTATTGTTAGCAAGGTGCCGAGATTTGTTAATTCCTCTTTGAAAACCGTGAAGAATATTTACAGGACCATTTATAGTTTAGCATTTAAGCCTATCTTCAAAACTGCCAAAGTTTAGAAATTTTTACTGATATAATGATTTTGATTGTTGATATGTTAAACTGAATTGGACTTAATTGGGCTACACAGTTCATTTCCTTGATATGAACAGTCAAAAGGTTCATAAGGAAGTTCTTAGTTAAAATTCTCAAGCTGTTCCATAAGCCTTTGAAACTATTCAGGGTCACCTAATTCATTTTATATCTAAGACAAATTCTCAGAGTAACTGTCTGGTACTGA
>SEYY01001506.1:20000-25000 GCA_009176605.1 Armadillidium nasatum | reverse complement strand
TAAAAAGAAAAAAAGAAAATTTAATCTAATAAAATAATTTAATTCAAATGTATATTAAAAGTGAAAAAAAAAAAAAAAAAAAATAATATAATAAAAATAATATATATTATATATATATAATATATATATATATATAAATATATATAATATATATATATATATATAAATATATATATATATATATATATATATATATATATATATATATATATATATATATATATATATATATATATATATATATATATATATATATATATATATATATATATATATATATATATATATATATATATATATTATATATATATATATATATATATATATATATATAATATTATATATTATATAATATATATAATATTTATATTTTTTTTTTTTTTTTTTTTTTTATTATTTAAAAAATTTTTAAAATATTTAATTTAATCAACCTATTTAAAACTATAATTAAATAAATAATAAAATAAATAATAAATAATAAAATAAAAAAAAAAAATAAAATAAAATAAAATAGTAAAAAAATCATCTTTCTTTCTTTTTCACGAGCTTTCGAAACCATATATAGGCTCCCTTATTCGAGTGATTTCAGCACAAAAAAAGAAGAAGAAAGAAAGAACGTTAATTCAAACGTACGAGAAGCCCCCCCCCCCCAAAAAAAAAAAAAAAAAAAAAAAAAAAAAAAACCGGCAACCTTTCTAAAACCTATCAATTAAGTACCAATAAACTTTGGTACCGACAAAAGTCTTTTAATGAAAGAGGAAACATTCTTTAAAATATAATTTATTTATGAGTCTAAATAGAAAGTTCTCCTACTAATATTCATATTGTCTGTGTTGTTAATGATAAATAATTCTAATAATTTCCTGTCATGAATATTTGCAATCGATGAAAAGTTATTTATATTTATAAAATGATTCTCATTATTTCTATGTAGTGTAAGGATTGAATTTCGATCATCTATTCTTAGACTTTAAGAGTTCTGATATTTCAGTCCTATTCAAATCTGTTATTTCCCCCACATAAATTTTATTACAATAGCTCCATTTAATTTTTAATTTTGTACACACCTATATTCTCATTTTTTTTTCTTTTAAAATATGTGTAAAAAAATTTTTTTTTTTTTATCGTACAAGGTTAAAACTGGACTAAATATTTTTTTTTTTTTTTTTAAATATTTTTTAATCATTTCAGCATTCTTCAAACTGCCCGGATAAGCCGAAACATTCTTTCTAATTTGAGATTCATCCTTTTTTTTTTGACAATATTTCCTTTTTGCTTCCTTTAAAGCTCTTCTTATTATAATTGTCCAAATATAATTTATTTATTTATTTATTTTTTTTTTTTTTACATAAGAAGACTGAGAAGAGAACCAATGTAGTACATATGAATTTGCATGATAAATATTTCTGTATACACTAAACTCTGATTTCTCCCGTTTGAAAGGTTCAGCGTAACATCTAAAAATGAAATTTTTTTATTTTGTGATTTTTAAACTGTGAATTTTATAAACGACACCAGGTTATTAACTATGTTGAGTAAGGACTCGGGAGATATATTATTATTCCAGACAGCAAAAATGACATCAACATATAACTATGTTATGTTAAAATTATTAAAAATATGTTTCAGATATTTTCTTTCCAAAAGTTCCATAAATATATTGCTAAGAAGTAGGGAAAAGGGAGAACCCAGGCCTCTAATCTGTTTAAAGTAACAACAATTAAATTCAAAATAAAAATAATCAAAAATACAATTAATCAAACGATTCAGAATTTCGAAAAGAACAGAAAAAAACTATTCCAGGATCTTCAACATATTCTTTCAAGTTTCAAAGTTAATTTAGTAGAAAACATTCGTGAAAAACGATACTACGTCATAGCTAACGAATTTATCGTTATTAAAGTTTATATCCTTAAATTTCTCTATAAAATCCTCTGAATTCTTTAAATGGCAATCGGAAATATTCCAACCGAAAATGGACAACTCGTTAACAATCAAAGCCGACAACTTACATTGGATACAATATGTCTTAACGAAATTTCATTTTTACGTAATTTTTGTAAGTCGTTAAAAAAAAAAAAAAAAAAAAAAAAAAAAAAAAAAAATTATAATTTTTGTAGAAAAGATTTAAAGAAATTAATCATTTCGGGAAATTCTCGAAATATATTTTTTATATTGTTATTAAAAGTTGTTTGAAATTCTTAGAGAGTTAAAATTTAATTCTAGATATATGTTGGCATCATTAAATAATCCATCAATTTTTCATAAATAGTCGGATTTGTCCATTTAATGTGGATGTTATGTAAATGCGGATGTCGCATACATACTATATATATATATACTATATATATATATATATATATATATATATATATATATATATATATATATATATATATATATATATATATATATATATATATATATATATATATATATAATATATATATATATATATATATATATATATATATATATATATATATATATATATATATATATATATACGTGTCATGCACGTCAATCCTCCAGCTGAAAAGTTAATCTTGAAGTCAACTAATCACACACACACAAGCCAAAAAAAAAAAAAAAAAAAAAAATGTATTATATATACTTCATTTCCATTAATTTATACTTTGATATAAATTTCAATAAATATTTAAATAGATCTTTCAATCACAATTGGAAATCATGTTGTGCTTTCTGTCGTCCGCATCATTTTTATTTCAACTTTTCCATGAATAAATAATAAATACGTGAAGCCCAAAAATGCCGTTTTCAGTGTACTTTTTACCAGGGGCGATTATTATAGTAGGATTTTGACGCCATTGTAAAAAGAATATTTTGAGAATTTGAACAAAATCAGAAAGCAATTTGTTTGATTCCGAGATTGGAAATGAAAGATCAGGATTCAGGGGAGAATGAAAGTTTGATGAGTAAAGAATTTTGTAAAATGTTTCGAGGATCATAGCGTAGGAGGAATAGATTTTAAATGAATAATAATGTATTTCAGAATTTCTAAAATGTTATTCGATATATAATTGCAAAATAAATACAAAAAATTCTTAGAGAAGCGTGACTAGCATTAAATTGATACAAGCAAGTATAATTGGGATGGTATATGGTATTATCGTTAAAGAATCTCAGAACACCTGTCTTATAGAAACTTCTTCAGTGAAATAAACACGACGAAGCTGACGAGAAAAGAAAAAGACAAGAATAAACTGAAACAATAAATTTTTTTATTTTCCTTTAGCTTAAGAGCGCATAGTCAAAAACAGCCTGTTTTGAGAAGAAGTTCACTAGAATATTACCTAAATTTAATATTAAAAATACCTTTCCCATTCTTTTAAAAAAAAAGTAGAAAACTAAAAAAAATATTTTTAGCTCGTCCTTAATAAAAAAAAAAAAGACTCGATCTTTCTTATCATAGCAATATCAATGAGAAGTCGCTGCAGAAGGATTTTTTTGCAGAATACTTGAAAGAGAAGCAGGACAGAATACTGAGGTTTCTGAGGTTGACATTCTGTTGTCGTTTTTTTTTTTTTTTTTTTATTTTTATTTACCTTGTGCACTTAATTTAACAAACTACCCTTCTTTTAAGGGCTATATTACCTATCAAGCCTTGGATTAAAATTAAATTACAAAACTTATAATTGTATATAAGTTTTGTAATTTAATTTTAATCCAAGGCTAGATAGGTAATATAATTGCATAATATAATATAAGATAATTATAATTGTAGCGGCTCCGTAGCTAAGTCGATCGAGCACTCGCGATAGCAAGCGAGAGGTCCAGGGTTCGAGGCCTGGTCGGAGCGGGAAATTTGAGCGGTTTCTCCTTGCGCTTAGCTCCGAATGACTCAGTCGTTAAACGAGTACATCAGTGGAGTGCTCTTGCCACTGATGGGAATAATCTCCGGCATCCGCGATAGGCCTGGCCCAGCCAGCGGTCTCCGCCGTGGGCCCGTGAAACCCAAGGATCTTCCTCGAAAGATCCCACTGACAGGACGAAAGTCCTTCCTGGGGGAAGATGTTTATTTTAGATGTTTATTTATTTATAATTGTAAATCTTAAAAATAATTTTTAAAAAATTTGGAATTTCTAAGCCTTGAAAAAATAAATTACGTATTAAATTAAATTTACAAAGTCTTAAAATAATCTAATTTGTCTAATAAATTTTTCCTTCTTATTTTTTAAGGGTTTGTTGTTTCTCTCTTCGCTACACTGCAAAAATTGTCCTAACGAATCGTTGGGACAAGTGGCAAAAATGACAACAAATTTTTTCAGTTATTTTCTTATTAGAAAATAAATCGGTGAAGCGACTTTCTTAAGCTTAACAGGTCTTTTCTCTATTGAAAATTTTACTGTGACATTTTTGCCACATGTCCCAACGATTCGTTAGGACAATTTTTGCAGTGTACCAAACTGCGATGTTGCAGATAAAGAGAATAGAGGAGAGCCAGAAGGGATGAACAACTCTATAGTTTTGAGGTAAAAATTTTTTTTATATATTGTATGAAAAATAAAACTTTAAAATTATTGTTCCACCTTTTCCAATTTTCATGCCAAAATCTTATTTTTCTTTTCTGTAAAATTAAGGACATTAAATGGTTTGTGTTATAATTTTCAAAGATATTGCAAAATTGTCCTAACGAATCGTTGGGACAAGTGGCAAAAAATGTCACAGTTAAATTTTCAATAGAGTAAAGACATGTTAAGCATAAGAAAGTCACTTCACCGATTTATTTTCTAATAAGAAAATAACTGAAAAGAATTTGTTGTGACATTTTTGAAACTTGTCCCAACGATTCGTTAGGACAATTTTTGCAGTATATAAAAGAAGTCTGAAAGAAGGTATAATAGAAAAGAAAAAGAATTACCGAAGCAGAAGAGTTTTAAAAATTCAAAGTTTTGTGCCCGACTCTATCGAAGGCTTTCGATATGTCCAAATCAACAGGAGTCAAAGAGAAGAGAAGAAGATTAACAGCCAAACGTTCC
>SEYY01001506.1:0-7500 GCA_009176605.1 Armadillidium nasatum | reverse complement strand
CGGATGCGGATGCGGATGTTGGATTTTTTCCGAAAGTGCGGATGCGGATTGGATGCGGATGTTGAATTTTCGAAAATGCGGATGCGGATGCGGATGCGGATGTTGATTTTTGTGCGGATGTTTCCGCATCCGCGCATGCGGATGCGGATGCGGATGCCATCACTAATATAATATAATATAATAAATAAATAATAATAATAATAATAATAATAATAATAATAATAATAATTCCAATTCCAATTCGAACAGTTTATTCAGAAAAAAGTACAAATAAAAGTTTGAGCTATTACATACAATAGGTCCTATACTGTTAAATACAATAATAAATACAATAGGTAACAATAATAATAATAATAATAATTATAATAATCAAAGTCCAGTTCTCTGAAAAGGGGCTGCTAGGGGAAAACTCTGCCGTTTCCTTTGAGCCCCAAAGTTTAATACATATAAATTTGATAATTACATGTTAGGATAGGTTACTTCTAGAGTAATGAAATTCTAGATATATTGATCATGCAAGCAACAGTAACAAATTTTTAAATATGAAGTTTGCTACAATAATTCTAGTAGTAATAATAGTAATGATGATATTTATTTCAAGTATTATAATAACAGTAATAGTACTAATAATAGTAATAAAATAATAATAATGATAATAATAATAATAATAATAATAACAATAATAATAGTAATAATAATAAAAATAATAATAATAATAATGATAATAATTATAATAATAATAAAAATAAAAATCATAATAATAGTGGCAACTATATTGATAACAATTTCTATTATACACCAGTGATAAAAATAGTGATAATAATAGATATGATAATAGTAGTAATAAAATAGGTTGTAATATAATATTGTCAATAAAATTTTAAATAATAATAATAAGTTGTAATATAATATTTTCAATAAAATTTTCAATAATAAAAAAGACAATAAGAATGATAAGACAGTTGCTGCACCCATTTTACCTAGTAATAATAATAATCGTATTGATGATTTCAGTATTGGAATTAATATTCTTGAATGCTATAGATTATCTGATGTAATAATATTAAGAATAGAGATAATAATCTTATTAATAAAAATATCAATGGTTAAAATAATAGCAGGTAATGTAATAATGTTGATAATAATAATAATAATAATAATAATAATAATAATAATAATAATAATAATAATAATAATAATATTAATAATAATAATGATAATAATAATAAAGCTAATAATTAAAGTATTAATAACAATAATGATAATAATAGTAAAAATAATAATAATAAATAATAAATATAATAATGATAATAATGACAATAATAATAGTAGTAATAATAATAGTAATAATAATAATAATAACAATTTAATATTACTAATGATAGTAATAATAATAATAAAAATAATAACAATAATGATAATAATAATAATAATAATAATAATAATAATAATAATAATAATAATAATAATAATAATAATGATGATAATAACCATAATAATAATGGATCAATACGAATTTAAGTACCTTTTTTTGATTTTTCGCGCATATGATTTTATTGATCTTTCATTTTTTATGTCATCTGGGAGATTGTTAAACAGAGTGGTAGAGGTATAGCTTACTGCTTGTCGTGCTTTAGTGAGCCTGTACAAAGGCGTTTTTAGGTTATTGTTGTTTCTTAAGATTATTCCTCTTTCAATTTGATTGTTTTGGTGATTTGTTTTTAGGAATTCGCATGTGTTATTATTTATTACTTTGTGGATTTCCTTTAGGAGGGAGAGGTTTAGAAGATGATCAAATTGCAATATGTTAAGTTTTTTGAATAAAGGTGGTGTATGACTATAAAGGTCTCTACTGCCGCTAAGAAGTCTTATGATTCGTTTTTGCATTGTTATGATTTGTTGTGTGTTTGATTTAGGTGTTGTTCCATATACCGAGAGACAGTAGAGTATGTGGGGGTGAATGTGTGCAAAATATATTTTGCGTAGAACATAGAGTGGAATGGATTTTACTAATTTAACAAGGATGTACATATATTTTGCAAGTTTATTTACTAGTGTGTTTATGTGTTCTTTAAATGTTAATTTTTCATCTATAATGACTCCCAGGATTTTCGCGGTATTTGTTCTGGTTAGTTCAAAATCTTTTAGTTTTATTTTAAAATTATCTCCTATATTTTTGTTGCTTATTGTAAGGTAAGAGGTTTTTTGAATGTTTAGTGATAGTTTATTTGAGTCGACCCATCTCGTGATGTTTGTTAAAGAGCTTTCAACTTTTTTGGAGAGTGTTTCGGGGTTCTTGTCATTGATCAGTATTGATATATCATCTGCGAATGAGACAGAGAAGGAGTTGTGTGAGTTTATTAAGTCGTTTGTATATATTGAAAATAGAAGCGGAGCAAGTATGGACCCCTGTGGGACACCAGTTTTTATTTGTTGTGTGTTAGAGAGTATATCACCTAACTTTACGTATTGTTGTCTGCCTTTGAGGTAAGTTTTAAACCACTGCAAGTTTAGGCCATCGAAGCCCATTCTATTTAATTTGGTTAATAGGATATCATGGTCTATTGTGTCAAACGCTTTGGTGAAATCTAGTAGCAGAAGGACGGAGGAGTCTTTATTTTCTAAGTTTTTATAAAGTTTTTCGGTCAAACAGATAAGCGCGTCCGATGTTGAAGCGCCCTTTTCTGAAGCCAAACTGGAAGTCGCTAAGTAATGAATTTGAGGTGAAATATTCAGTCAGCTGTTCAAATATTATTTTTTCGAAAATTTTGCTAACCGTGTGTGTAATGGATATGGGTCTATAGTTTTTAGGTAGGGAGGGATCGTCTTTCTTAAATAGAGGAGTCACACGAGAGATTTTGAGGGAAGAGGGGAAAACACCCAAAAAGATTGAAGCATTGAATAAGTGAGCTAGTGGGATGGAAATGATGTCAGCCACGAGTTTGTATTTGTGATTTGGGACGCTTAAGATATCGCATTTTTTATTTTTTAGGCCTGCTATTATATTTTGGACATCTAATGGAGTAATGTTTTCGAAAGTAAAATGTGAGTTGCATTGAGGTAAAAATGATTCAAAGTTAGTTTGACCTGCTGAACTGTTTGTTAAAATTTCGGTTCCAATATTGATAAAATAACTGTTGAGAGAATCAGCGATTTTCCTTTGGTCTGTTGAGACTTCACCATTTATTAATAATTGGTTTATTTGGTGGGTATGTTCTTTGTTTTTATTAATGAGGTTGTTTATGAGGCTCCACGTTGCTTTTGTATTGGTGTTTATCTCGCAGAATTTGTCAGTGTAATATTTTCTTTTCGCCTTTTTTAATAGTGCTTTTAATTGGTTGCTATAATTGTTATATAGTTGTAGGGGGATGATTCCTCGTTTATAATTACGGTAGAGTTTGTGTTTTTGATTTATTGAATTTAATAATCCTAGTGTTAACCATGGATTTTGGACCCTTTTGCAGCCTAACTGCTTAGTTTTTATTTTGAAGGTCTCATCATAACATCTATATAGTTGATTGATAAAAGTACTGAATCTTGAGTCTATGTCTACTTGCTCATTGTATATAAAGGAGAAGTCAATTTCTTTTACTTTATCTATGAATATCGCATTTCTAGCTTCATTATCTTCTCTGTATTTAATAGTTGTTAGGTTATTGGTTTTATTTAAGTTCCATTGTATAAGGCAAGGAAAGTGATCAGTAAGGTCAGTCTGGATGATAAAAGATTTCATAATACAATTTAAGTTTCCCCAAATGTGATCTAATAAGGTGGGATTTCTGTTTTCAATGTTATTAGGCCTAGTGGGTTGTGTTATATAATTAATAAATCCGTGTGATGTCATAAGGTTCTGTAAAGGGGTGGCTCCTAAAGAGGGGTTTTTGTTCAGCATATCTATATTAAAGTCCCCAGCAATCAATACATTTGAGTTATTTAGGCGGGTTTCAATAAGAGAGTTCAGAGCGCATATGAAATCATTTCTAGAAGAGTTTGGTGGTCTGTATATTCCGACTATATTTTGCTTAATTTGTTTGGTGTTAATTTGGATAGCAAGTGCTTCAATGGTATCATTCCCAATTGATGTAATTATTTTGACTTTGCTGCAAAATTCATTCCTTACGTATATTGATACGCCTCCTCCTCTTTTGATATTTCTAACTAGATGTGTTTCATTGTATCCTGGAATTGGGTAGTTGTCTTTGTTGTGGTTATTTAAAAAAGTCTCACTAAGCACGATAATGTCAAAATTTATATTTTGATATGATATATAATTTGAGAAGTCATCATAGTGTTTAGGGAGGCTTCTTATGTTATAGTGGAGTAGTGTAAGTTTACTTGATTTAAATGATTTATCTTTCTTTAATTCATCAGGATAGATGTATTCAGATTTGATGGCATTTTTAATAGAGAGTGTTTCGCTTTGATTGTTGACGGCATTCATTGGCTTTCCTGCAGCAGATATTTCTGGAGTTAATAAATTATAGTATCAAATAAAAGGGCAATAATATTATTGCTAGAAAAGTTGATAGTAAGGTAAATAAAGTATGGTATTGATGACTATATGAATGTAAATGTAATTCACTGACAATGAGTGATTTTAGAGTAAGGGAGGGATTTGCCAGCAATATTTCCGTGACGGCAAATGGCTGTTCTCTGTATTTCTTTTTTAAGGCTAAGAAGTTTATCCCCAGTGTAACTTCAAATAATAAATGTTGTAACAAATTATTTAGTATACTATCTTAAGTTTACCGTAAATTATATCATAATTATATAATAAAAATGATAATAGAGATAATCATGATTAGAATAATAAAAATGAAAATAATAGTAGTAATAATAATAATAATAATAATAATAATAATAATAATAAAAATAATAATGATAATGACAATAATAATAATAATAATAATAATAATAATAATAATAATAATAATAATAATAATAATAATAATAATAATAATAATAATAATAATATATAATAATATTAATGATAGTAATCATAATAATAAAAATAGTCATGATAATAATAATAATAATAATAAAAAATAATAATGATAATAATAATAGTAATAATAATGATAGTAGTAATGATAATGCTAATAATAATAATGATAGTTATACCAGTTAAAAAATTTACATGCAGTATTTAGAATATGCGTGCTTCTATCACATCTATTTATAAGAGACATAGAAGTGATATTGGTAACAGTAGAAATAGTAATGATTATAATAATGATAATAATAATAATACTAATGATAATGATATTAATAATGATACTAATGATAATAATAATAATACTAATAATAATAGTAAAGGTAATAATAATAATAATAATAATAATAATAATAATAATAATAATAATAATAATAATAATAATAATAATAATAATAATAATAATAATAATAATAATAATAATAATAATAATAATAATAATAATAATAATAATATAATAATAATAATAATAATAATAATAATAATAATAATAATAATAATAATAATAATAATAATAATAATAATAATAATAATAATAATAATAACAATAATAATAATAATAAATGATCGTTTGAATTAGAATATCCAGATACAAGGATTTTTTTTTTTTTTTTTTTTTCCATTTATAGTAAAGGTTTATGAGTTCTTGGGAGGATTTAAAGGAAGTTTGGAGAAGGGGAGGGGGGTAGGGAGAGGGGAGTATGGGAACGAAGTAGTTTAGTTATATTTCGGGAGATGGGTTTATTTGGGACCGTAGCGAATTCATTCGTAAAATTCGTTTCCGTCGGAAGTATGATCAACATTTCCGTATGGTAATTTTTAACTATTTCTCTATACTAATAATAATAGCAATCATAATGATGGTGGCATTTTTAATTAATAATAACAATGATAATACTAATTGTAGTAATTTTGATAATAAATAGTAAAAGATGTTAATGATAATAATAATAATAGTGATAATAATAATAATAATAATAATAATAATAATAATAATAATAATAATAATAATAATAATAGTAATAATAATAATAATAATTATAAAATAATAATAATAATAATAATAATAATAATAATAATAATAATAATAATAATAATAATAATAATGATAATAGTAAAAATGATACTAATAATAATAATAATAATAGTAATAATAATAATGATAATGCTCTCAAAAGCAAGAATCACCAACCATAGTACTTTCATTATTTATGGCACGTTGAAAAAATAGTAATGCAATTGGAATTCTGATAAGTAATAATAGTAAGAAATTATAGGATTAAGATATAATGATGCTGCGAAATATTAGTAGTAATAATAACAAATCTTATGATAATAATAATACCAGTTTTAATATTTTCAGTATTTCTTTTACCATCTCTATTTAGAATAACTGTAGTAATAATAATAGTAATAAAACTAATAATAATAATAATAATAATAATAATAATAATAATAGTGTTTATAATAATGATAATGATAATAATAATAATAATAATAATAATAGTGTTTATAATAATAATAATAATAATAATAATAATAATAATAATAATAATAATAATAATAATAATAATAATAATAGTAATAATAATGATAATAATAGTAGCAAATATAATAAGAATAGTAATAATAATAATGATAATAATAGTAACAAATATAATAAGAATAGTAATAATAATAATGAAGGAAAATAATAATAATAATATAGTAATAATAATAATAATAATAATAATAATAATAATAATAATAATAATAATAATAATAATAATATTATTATTTATAATGATGGTGGCAGTTTTAATTAAATATCTATAAAATCTAAGAATTACTATTTCTTATTTCTTTTTTTTTTCGCAAAGGAATTTAGGTATTTTAAGGGGGTATATAGAAAGAAGTTGGAGAGGTGGAAGGAGGAGGGGGAGGGGGGAAAGGGAGGTGAGGGAGGGAAGTAAATAAGTTATAGTTCGGAAGCGGGGATTTGGAGATGGTAATTAGGACAGGAAGTGGGAGCATATTGTACTTATACCGAAACAGATTTTCCAAGATTGTTTCCGCAGGAACTGTGGTGATCTTTTTCCATTTTTATTATTAAGTAAATTTCTATAGTAGTTATAGTAATATTAATAATAGTGGTAAAAATAATCGATAATAATAATAGTCAAAACAACAACTAACAGTAATAATAATAATAATAATAATAATAATAATAATAATAATAATAATAATAATAATAATAATAATAATAATAATAATAATATATAATAATAATAATAATAATAATAATAATACTAATAATAATAATAACGGTAAATAATAATAATAATAATAATTATAATAATAATAATAATAATGATGACAGTGTTAATTATAATAATAATGATGATAATAATGATGATGCTAATAACAATAATAATAATAATAATAATAATAATAATAATAATAATAATAATAATAATAATAGAAAAAGTAGAAAATTTGTTTATCAATTTACTTCCTTGCAGTGTTAG